>CM061068.1:89016696-89049018 GCA_030762895.1 Sophora flavescens | reverse complement strand
AAGATTCAACATATAATCACATAATAAGCTAACAGATTAAGAGAGTGGTTCAATTAAGGGGGAAAAAAGGAGCAGCACTCAATCTAAGTAATAATACTACAAAACCTTTAGAGGCTCTGGACACTCGCGACCCAAATAATCTTCAAGTGTCTCATCATTTTCTTCTAGTTCATCCCCTCCAGTGAAGACCACAATCATGTAGTCAACAATTTTGCTTCCAAACAAATTCTGCAAGCTTTGTAAAGCAGCCCCTTCTTCCTCAGAAAAACGAGTTCTCACAGAGAGCACTATAACAATGGCATGAATTCCATCCTTGGCCATGTCAATACATTTCACTATTTCTTTCCCAGCAAACTCATTTCCAGTTGCAAATAGTCCTGCAAGAACATTCAAAGGTTAGATTGTGAAATAAAGATTTCTAGAGGCAGAGGTAGCAATAGTTAAGCAATTATAGACTTGTCCTTCAATTTATAAAGCAACTACACTAAAAACTAGTGGTTGTGTCCATGTGACACATGTATTTTTTGGGTCTTTAACCACTATCCTGGCGACTACAGGATTTGAACCTCTGACTTTGTAGGTAACGTTTGTCTAGAAGCACAGTCCACTTCTACTGCCATCAATCACTTTTGAGTATTTTTAGATACTATTAATTGTATTTTACAATTCTTTATATCACCACATAGAGAAATATCACAATAACTATTATTTTTGTAATGAGTCATGCATATTCCCTTATCCATGCATCCTTGCCTTGAACTCAAAGCGCAAACACAGAATTATGTAATGACATGCAATTGACATGTTCCCATGCTTTACCTGGGGTGTCAATAACATTAACACTTTGTCCATCTTTTAGAACAGTTTTCTGCAATTCACAAGTGTTGGTTACACCAGAGGAGCTTGCCCTTGACTTGAAAGCCCTCCTTCCAAGAATGCTATTACCTGTTGAACTCTTTCCATTGCCAGTACGTCCAACTAACACCAATGTCCGAGCCTCATTAGATGACAAAGTTTTCCCCATCAAATAAATTTAGGTTACTACTGCAATCTGAAAGGACAAAAGATATCCTAAATAAATGTACTAGTAACAGTAAAACACACAATCATTGTAATGGCATTGTAAGAACTTGTAACACTTAAGAAACAGAACTAACATGCCTCAAAAAAAAAAAGGGGGGAAACAGAACCAACAAGTTCACCAATATTTATTAGGAAGCAGTATTATTATATTCTGTTAATTCAAGTTGCACAATTAACAAATCAATCGTGTTGTGTTGCAAATTGCAAGTCATCAATGACAACTTGGATAATAACAAACTAAAATTTGCTAAATCTTCCACTCAAAGTGTTTTCCTTTTAACAAATATTAGATGCTATTAAGGTTTTAAACTGTGGTCCGGTTGCGGTTTTTGTTGATTTTATTGTAATTGCGGACAATTGTTGAAAAATGTGACTGATGCGATCACAATTGCGATCACGTTTCGATTTCGGAGACCTCCAAAATCAAAACGTTACGATCCCAATTAGGGTCGCGGACCTTTATTTAAAACCTTGGATGCTGTAAAGCGTGCAGGCCCAAAAAAAAGCTTGAAGAACTTGTGTGTGTTTATATATATGAAGAAGAAATGGAAGAAGGAAAAATATTAAACTATATATACAGTGTATGTTGTAATAACTTTCACTTGCACAAACTGTTGTTTGTGAATTTTCTAACCTTGAGGGTGTTTCTTTTATATGGTTGGGATGGGAAACAAGCAAGGCTTGCTTGAGAAAACACAAGCAAGAAACCCAAGCAACACGAAAAGAAAAAATTAATGTGTTTGAGAGTAATAAGAGAGTAATATACCTCACTAAGGGTGTAAGAAACGACAGAATAAAAAGTGAAGCTTTCGATGAGTTAGAATCAAAAGAAGTGTGTTGTAAATGTAAATCCAACTCTTGGAAGGTGTGAGAAAAAAGAAAAGGAAGGTAGCTCTAACAGTAAATAAAAATAAAAAAAAATCATGGAATCAACAAGAAGAGGGTCTGTTCACCAAAAACAAAACACAAAAAACAAAAAACAAAAAAACAAGAAGAGGGTCTACATGCATCATTATCATGAAGAATGGTCTTATTTTACTGCTGCCACCGCCTATTATACTCCAGCAAATCTTGCAGCTTGCACATTCACCTTAAAACTTAGTAATAGTTACATTCCAGCTGCCAATTGCTTACTCAAGTGGGTTTGTAATATTTTACTCATGTTAATTCAACTATTGTAGCCTATAAAAGACAACCCTCTTGTACCGTTTTGTAACAATCAAGAGTTGAATATGAAATATAGTGTGTGAGAAAAATATTTAGAGAGATATGTGTTTCTGATATCAATATGTTTGTACATGATATGTGCATAAGGTGATTTTACTCACTGAATAAAACACCCAGAGAAGTGAAACAATGTTTATCACACGCCTGCCCAAGTCAACTTATATATGCCATTTACTATAAAATTAGAAAGTTTCATATATATTGTAAAGACTTTTTTTTTTTGGGTGCTCTTGTAAAGACTATTTTTAAATTTAGAAAAAAATAAATATCACTACAAAAAAAGGGTGGCTTACCGACGGCATATTACCGACGGACGTCAGTTCCTTCGTTAGTGAGACAGTTTCCGACGGACATAGCCATCGGTAAACACGAATACCAAAAGTCTAACCAATTACCGACAGAAAGTACCGTGGGCTGTTCCGTCGGTATATAACGCGAGAAAGGTATTTTTTTGGCGCCAAATGGTACCAACGGAATAAGCCGTCTATAATTACCGATCGAATTTCCGTCGGAAAGCAATAACCATATTACCGACAAATTTTCCGTTGGTAATACATTTTTTGAATTACCGATGGTTTTATCCGTCGGTATTCCGTCGGTAAATTCAAATTAAACCACTAGCGCTAAACCCTTCCCCTCACTTTTCTTTCCCCGTTTCTCTCTCTGCGAACTCCGGTGCCACCCCCCACGACACCACCATTCCGTGCGCCACCTCGCCGCACCTCCGGTCTCCCCGCGCCTCTCTTCTCCTTTTTCCTCTCTTCCGGCCAGTCACCATCGCGCTCCACCACCACTGTCACACCACCACCATCTCTATCTTCTCCTCAACGAGCCGCCACAGCCACCACCGCGTCCCACCACCAGCACCACCACTCTTTCCTTCCTGCACCAGCACTACCACACCACTACCCTCCTTGAACCAGAACCACCACCACCACCTTCCTTGCACTGGTAAAAGTTTAATATGTTCATATTGTTATGTTTTTTTTGTTCTATAAATTTCTGATTGTAGTGGAAATTTTAATTTATTTTTTCTTGCTTTGTTTGTTTCAGAGGGACACTGCCACCAGCTTACTCCGGCAGCCATCAACTTCCTTCTCACCACCAGCACTGAGGTATGAATCTAACCTTCTCTTATTGCTATTAAGTTGGACATTTGCTATTCTCTTTCTGATTTAATTTTTATGTATGCGTGCTTGATATCGATCTTTACCCTTGATAAGTTGTTCATGTTTAAATTAAATATTGAAATGTGTTAGAATTTTTATTTTGTGTTCTGCTTGGTTGCCCTTCATTTATGTGTTTGTTGTCATTGTTGTTCTGAATTGAAGATAAAATTTTAAGGGATGAGAACTTTTAAATTGGAAATAACTACAATGTTAGTATGGAAATAATCACGTACGATGTTAGTGTGGAAATAACCACAATTAGAATTTTGGTAAAATCTATAACTGCATCCAAACTTTACTTCACCAAATATATATATATATATATATATATATATATATATATATATATATATATATATATATAATCGCATCGCTACTGGGGAACTGGGATCATGACGATAGCTGGCCATGGGGCATCTGGAAGCTTGGACATCATCGAATGTGATTAAAAGGAGAGATTAATTTCTTTTTTTTAACCAAAATGGCTAATTACCAAAATATCAACGTCAGTACTTGCTGTCCTTCACAATTAATCAATTAATCTTACAGAAACACATCAATTGCTTCTTTAATTTCTCAGATTCAAGCTCTCTCCAAAGAGAACTTAGCACAAACATCATTCAAGCATTCAACTTTACTCAGCTATGTCTGGTTCACTTCCAGACTTTCATTCAACAGATACAGATCCAAGATAAAGAGGAACAACTGTCAAGAACTCAGATCTCATATACAAGAAGTCACAAGTCTGAAAAACGAAGTTGAGCACCATAACATTCCAATTTGACGAACTTCGTTGGAGCACCAGCAAGAACAAGCACCAGATTTTGTGACACCCGGGGCTGACGAGGGTGGGGAGTGGTCGCCGGTGCAAGAAGGCACGAACAAGGAGTGGCTCCTGGCAGGCTTCTAGGCGGAGGGACACATGAATGAGCCGATTACACACCAGAAAGAGAGGGATCCGGAGACTATGTAGATATGGGTGCGACACCCCTTCTAGGGTCATCACATTGTTACCCAAATACGGAAAATTAAATTTTTAATCGCTGGTTACTTTTGGAAAATAAACTTTATATTAACCGTCTTATCACGAAAATAGTGATAATTTTTTTTTCTTTATGACAGAACATCCAAACACATCGTGAATCTAACAAATGTATATATATGCATCATCAGTTAACTACACACTATATCACTAATAGGAGATGACAAAAGAGCTCTCATAAGTATGGGCAATTTCCCATAAAACTAAGTAAAGAAAATAAAGACAGTTACATATAAAGTAACGAGCAGTCAAGAACCATACAAAAACTCATGGCTCTTAGTAGCCAGATCAAAAACTGACAAGACTCGCTACCCCAAAAATTATACTTATAGCTGGTCAAGCTAATGAAAACCATTGGGGAGATCATGAATATCACCCCCACCTACAGCAGATGTATCTGATGAAGATACCTCTGCTCCCGCTCCCTCGTTGGGAGAATCGTCATCATCAACAACAGGAGGGTGGAACTCAAGATCATCCTCAAAGTACTCATCTGAGTCCTCCTCGACCTCATCCAAAATCACATCGACGGGAGGTACTGCTGGTCCTGCTATCAGAAGAGGCTGAATCGGCTGAGGTGGCATGTCAAGTAACCCGTGATCAGCCAAGTACTATACGTATAGCCATACTGAAGGTAGAGATACCTCAACAGTCTCCACAACATGCGTCCTCTGTTGCGGTCCTGCAGCTACCGTACCGGTAATCTCTCTACAAGGGCCATAATAGGAGGCGCTGAGTGCCCCTGGGTTTATCTCCCATGCACCACCGTGATGTGCGCGATCAAACATGATCGAACACAGCCTCGAATGTGCCTGAGGCAAATCCGGGAAAGCACAAATAAAGCATGTAAGAGTGAGAAACCAATATATGGATTTAACTCGACAACTACATGCTCGACACAACAGAAAACACACACACATATACATGTTATACCAATATAAGCATTCATATCAAAGCAAATAGTTTATCGGTGGGTTTCACACCCCAAACGACATCATCTGAAAGACTATGCATGAACACTTCATATACATCACCTAAATTCGCACTTAATCTCATGAGATATCCCAACACATGATGAGTTGATCAGGCTCGATTGCCATCCCATGGCATAAAGGCATGCAGCCAAAACCCATTGCACACTGTCCAACACCGAGGCACAGTGATAAAACCGTAAATGGGGTTTCATTGTCCAACCGGGGCACAATGAAGAAAAATCGTAGCATGAGATACCTGACTCCGCAAGGTACTCACACATAACACGTGGGCACGTCTGCCAAATGCATGTAAAAACATTTTGTTCTTGATACTTTCTTTGTGTTCAATCTTTCCTTGCCGAAGCTCAAAAGCTTACGACCAACATAGTTTTAAACACCTTTAAAAGTTTCATTAATAACACAGGACCTCAAAGTCCGAGTGCTCAATCACGAAACTTTAGACCGATGCACCAGTCATAGGTTCGTGTTAATAGAAAACCACATCTTAAATGTTTTAAATAGTATACACCATGTATACAGTATACACTTGCCGTCAATACTTTTCCAAATTGTCGTCGATTAGCATTTTTAAAGTCATTTAAGCCAAACTTACTTTTTCCACTTAAATAATTTTCTAAAATCATAATTAAATTATTTTCAACAATTAATTTCATAAAATAACTTTTTATAATATTACGGAATTTCTTACGTAAAAATTAGCAGTACAAAAATAATTTCACGGTTACGCCTTTACTATGACTCATAGTTCACTCTTACCCCGTTAAAACATTAAAATAATGATATTTTCCAAAAACACTTACTTTCCCCAAATACAATTTTCCATCACTATTATATTCCAATATTTTACTGTTAAAACATTGAATATAATTAATAAAGTTTCTTAAAGCTTTTATCTTATTAATTGATTGGGCGCTGACCACTGTCACGCTTCTCAAACAACAATCAACAACAACATCATAGAAATATTCCCAGGCAGATCATGCATCACAACATTATAATATATAATTGTAGATAACCGATCACAGACAACTTAGCAAACTAAACAAACACCAACGGATAAATAATACAGACATCTACCAGATAGCACGTAGCCATCGGAAAAATCCCTCAGGCAATCCCCTCTTACCTCTTGAAGAATTTAAACCTCCGATTACTAACGTTGACACAATTTCAGAAATCGGTGACACACGTACGAGTCACAATTCACTATCCTTCAATAAATCACAAGACAACCAATCAAAATCATGCAAATAAATCACCTAATCCTCTATAGGTCATGGCCTCCATAAGGTTTAGTGGCTAAAATTTCTAAATTTGCTTAAGTCATTGGCTTAATGATCATAAGTACTTGAGTCTTTAAAACACGTGATTAATAACAAAGATTGAAACAAAAACTTCCAAGTTCCTCAATATATAAATTCGGCCAAGGCATGAAAATAGGGCAAGAAATTTTAGTGTGACATAAGAACTTAGATTCATCATGACCACATACTAGAAGGATGAAATATAAGATCAATTTCTAAAAATGAAACAAAATTTCCTCTATCCTCTTTTATAGGGTTTCGGTCTTGACAATAAATCAGGGGAGGAAATTTTGGATTTTAACATACTCTTGGATTATGATTATAGGAATGATAATAGGAACATAGAAATCGGTTTCATATTTTAAGGATTTTTCTATGATTTTTTATGATTTATCAAAGTTAAGAACAACACAGATGAACATAATGAAAAAGGCATTGAAATGAAAAACTTTATGAAGAACATGAACTTGTTTCATGAAGAGGATCATATATTACCTCTTGGAACTTGAAAACTTGCAATAAATCACACTAGTGCAATAAGTGCTTTTTACGTCAGTTAAAATTGAGTTTTTACGTCAGAATACTGACTGACGTAAATACAACTGACGTTAAAAGTTAAACTTTTAACGTGAGTTGAGAACCGACGTTAAATATGAAACTATTAACGTCGGTTCTTTAACAGAACTGACGTTAATTTTGTCAAAATTAACGTCAGTTCTTTAATACAACTGACGTTAATTTTGTAAAAATTAACGTCAGTTCTTTTCAGAACGGACGTTAATTTTGTTAAGACTAAAGTCAGTTGTTATGAAAAACTGACGTTAAAGGTCTTAATTTTAATGTCAGTTGTAATAAACAACTGACATTAATAGTGTACTGTATATTTTATAAAATACTATTAACGTCAGTTGTATGATACAACTGACGTTAATACTATTTTTTTTTAAAATTCAGTTTTAAAATATCACTCCCCTCAGCTATCCCTGCATTCAGTGAATATCCCAGTAACACAGAATATCACACACATTACAGAATTGCAAAGGAAAAATGGAACAACGATCCATATGTATGCATGTTCAGAAACAATATATATTTATTAACATAGGTTATAACTCAAAATAAATACAGAAAAATAAATAAAAATAAATGTATACTAAGTTTAAACTACCTATATCAATATCCCTTCGTGATGATCATCACGAGTGGCATGTACATCGTCCACCTGTGTCTCCTCGATTATAGTAGGCATGTTTGTTGAAAAAGAAGGAGTCTCAGGAATATCAAGATTTGAATCTTCATTTTCATCACTACCATTATACATGCTTTTTCCTTGGAGAACCACGGACAACCTTTTGTTAGAAGGATCAGTGATGTAGAACACTTGTTTTGCTTGGGAAGCCATTATGAATGGCTCATTTATATGACCTAACTTGTTGAGGTCTACCAATGTGAACCCCAATTCGTCGGTTTGTACACCACCGTTACTATCAACCCACTTACATTTAAATACCGGCACCGTAAGCTTAGTGTAATTGAGCACCCAAATATCTTCAATATATCCAAAGTAAGGTCTCGGTGCTTTAACGGGTTTTGTGTCCTTTGCACTAGAGAAGTGCATTGCTTCAGCCACGATCATAACCCCACTATTTTGCATGGTACTCTTGTTATCTTGTTCCTTTGTATAAAAGGAAAAGTTATTTATGTCGTATCCGCTGCAACATATGACGTTGAAGCTAGGCCCACGTGCTAGCCATCTTACGTCATCAGAAGCAGTACTACCATCCTTAAGCATTTCTTCCTTGAACCATGGCAAGAAAGTCTTATTATGCTTGTTCAACAACCACCTTTCGCTCATTCGAGGGTTTTCTTGATTGACTTTTCTTTTATGTTCAAATAAGAAAGGCTGAACACATTCGATGTTGTTCAATACATACAAATGTGCTTGAAGCACTTCCTCCCGATCCTTCCTATTAATTCTTAAGCCATGTGTACCCTTACCTTGACATCTGATCTCATCATGCCGAGGCTTAGGAACCCCTATAGGATCCGTGTTATGAAGGTAGTCCGAACAAAACTCAATAGCTTCTTCTGCAACATACCTTTGAACAATAGATGCTTCCGGACGATGAGGATTCTTCACGTACCCTTTCAAGATCTTCATGTAGTGCTCAACTGGGTACATCCATCTCAGAAAAACCGGCCCACATAATCTAATATCCCTCACCAAATGAACAATTAAGTGAACCATTATGTCGAAAAAGGAAGGAGGAAAATACATCTCCAATTGGCACAAGATTGTAGCAGCCTCAACTTCCAAGTCATCCAACATACGGGGGTCAACGACTTTGCTACATATAGAATTGAAGAATGAGCACAACCGAGTAATGGCATGTCTCACATTTTTTGGAGCAATACCACGAATAGCAACGGGCATAAGTTGTTGCATCAAGATGTGACAATCATGAGACTTTAAGTCAACCAATTTAAGATCACTAGAGACAAGCCTCTTCATATTTGAAGAGTAACCATGTGGAACTTTGATGCCACCGAAGACACCATGAGAAACTTTGTCTCTCTTTTTTTGACAAAGTATGACAAGTCGTGCAAATAAGTCCGCTTACCATCCTCAACAACTGGAGCTAACTGCTCTCGTATACCCATAGCAACGAGGTCGAGACGAGCATTCACACCATCCTTTGTCTTGCCCTGAATGTTGAGAAGCGTCCCGATCACACTATCACACACATTTTTCTCCACATGCATCACATCAATGCAAGTGTCGACATCAAGCTTGCGCCAGTATGGAAGATCAAAGAATATCGACCTCTTCTTCCATATGTTTTTCTCAGCAGCTTTGCCTTTCTTTTTGGACTTGCCGAATATAACATCGATGTCCTTTACCCTCTGATAAACCTGCTCTCCAATTAAGGCCGCCGACGCTTCTTCTGTCTCTTGGCATCCATTAAAAGCTTTTTTCATCTTACGATATGGGTGATCACGTCTAAGAAATCTCCGATGCCCAAGGTAAACCGTCTTCTTTCCATGATGCAACTGAGTGTAGCATGTGCCTTCTTGACATATAGGGCATGCTTTATGCCCCTTGACACTGCATCGGACAAGTTTACCGTATGCTTTGGAAAGTCGTTGATGGTGCAAAATAACATGGCACGAAGCTTGAAAGTCTCATGAGAATACCCATCAACTACATCAACACCTTCCACCCACAGTGTTTTCAAGTCTTCAATCAAGGGACCTAGATAAACATCTAAGTCATTTCCCAGTTGCTTTGGGCCCGAAATCATCATAGACAACATCATGTATTTGCGCTTCATGCACAACCAAGGGGGCATGTTGTAAATTACCAACAGAACAAGTCATGAACTATGAATACTACTCATGTTACCATAAGGATTCATTCCATCCGTAGCAAGTCCAAGCCTTAGGTTTCTTGGCTCATCGGCGAAATCCGGAAACATAGTATCGATATTCTTCCATTGAATAGAATCAGCAGGATGACGAACCTTTCCATCACGTTTCCTCTCATCATTATGCCATCTAAGATTCTTCGCATCTTTCGCATTGGCAAACAATCGCTTGAACCTTGGAATTATTGGAAGATACCACAACACCTTCGCAGGAGGACCCTTTTTTCTCACATCATCAAGATCATCATCATCATCACCACCCTTCACTTTGTATCATGATAACCCACATTTGGGGCAATCGTGATTGTCTTCATGAACACCGGTGTACAATATGCAATCATTGGGGCATGCGTGTATCTTCTTATACTCCATACCCATAGGACACAATACCTTCTTGGCCTCATAGTTACGGTCGAGGCAATGTGTTGTCCTCCTAAGCAAGTCCTTCAACACTTTAAGCAATTCCGTGAAGCTTTTATCGGTCCAACCATTTCTCGCCTTCACACAAACCAATTTTAGCACCGCCGACAACCGTGTATGAGTAGTACACCCTGGATATAAAGGCTTATCCGCATCACCGCACAACCTATCATACACATGAGCTCGATGAAAAGATTCTTGTCCAATATCACGGATCATGTCCTCTACTCGATCATCCTCCATATCTACGTCAACGTCCTCACTTTGGGAGACACTTGCCGTACTACTCAACAACACATCACCATGCCATATCCATCTTGTATAACTCAAGCAAACCCCTTCACAAATCAAATGAGTACGTATATCCTTCACCGTACATTTCCTCGTATTCAAACACTTGACACAAGGACAACAGAACATTCCATTACTATTAGGAACATTCCTTTGAGCAAATTCTATAAATTCTCCCACCCCCTTCAAATACTCAGCACTAGTACGCTTACAAACCATCCAACTACGATCCATAACTAGATAGGTCCTGTAGATATACAAAACATATATCCAATATAAGGACAATACGGGAGATTGAAAACTATAGTTTTTGAAGATTGCCAAGCACTGGTCACGGCCTGGCGGTGATGTCCATCACGGCCGTAACGTGCCAACTGAACCAGACCATCACAGGCATAACTAATCACGGCCTAGCCGTGATGAGCATCACGGCCGTGACAGATCAACCAGCAGAGCAACATGCACTCAAAACCAAAAATAGAAACGTACATTCCAAACACTCAAACTCACGGTTTCAAGTTTCAACTACTGAGACTACAGTTTCAACATACACTCAAAACCAAAAATAAAAAAATGTGCCCTAAAGACTCACCAGAAATATGTGCTCGCGTGGTGGTGGGGAGGGGAGCTCGAGTGGTGGCCAACGTTTGATGTGGTTACTGAGAGCAGAGGGACAAGGAGAGTTAGTGCGCGGGAATGGGAAAGAGAGATGTCAAGTTATTGCAAAGAATGAATGGAAAGACAGAGTTAGGGTTAATAGTGTACCTCACGGTGGTGGCGAAGAAGCCCTCGCGGTGGTTGCGGTGGAGATGAGCTCGCGATTAGGGCAGAGTGAGAGTGAGAGTGAGAGTGAGAGTGAGGGTTGAGAGTGAGGGTTGAGCGTGATGAAAAGAGAAAAGAGACGTACAGAGTGAAGTGCAGAAGGCGCGCGGGTGTAAACCAAAATAAAACAACATTTTACGTCAGTTGTTTGTAAAGATTGACGTTAAATGTCATATATTTCACATCAGTTGTCTTAAGAAACTGACGTTAAAAGTGTATACCTTTATCCAAAAACATTAATTCCTTTGACTATTTATTTAATTGAAGTAAAAATAAAACTTTTAACGTCAGTTGTATAAAAAACCGACGTTAAAAATAAATATTTTTTTATTTTAAAAGCACTTTTAACGTCAGTTTTTGAAGACAACTGGCGTTAAAAGTGTATATCTGCAAAAAACTTCATTCCTTTGACTACTGTGCTAACTCATGCACCTTGAAACTTAATCCTCTTAATGAGCATTAAGTTTATAGATAAGTTTTCAAGAAAATCAGAGAGAGACTATTTTCTATATAAAGTATCATTCTCTTCTGTATAAGTATGTAAATACACCCTCTTCTTTTCCTCTATATTTCGTGCGTTTTCTATTCCTTCACAATATGGTTCTATCACATTTGAGACTTTTGTTATTTCTTCCTATACTTATACTTAAAGGTCTCTGTCTTAATGGTCAAAAAACTTGAGGTTGAGTAAATCACGTTACATGGATGGTAAGGGTGAGTAAGTCACGTTATGTGATTCCCTCACTTTATTCCATCTCCTCCCCTAGTGACTGCGGATAAAGCACAGATGGAGCATCAAGGACTTCAAATGAGCAGGGAGGGGATCGATGCATCAATTGGAGTTTCTGAGGACAGAACTGAGAAGAAATTGATGTTGAAGAAGAAACTTTTTAATATTTTAGTGCTATGTTGCAGAAATTTTTTATCTTTTAATCATTAAATTGTAACTTATGAATCGCTTCAATGAGATACGATTTGATTATACATATAACACTTTTATGTTAAGTGTTTATTTATTTTAATTTTCACAAGAATATGTTTACTAATTCAAGCTAATTAATGTAGATTAAAAATAAACTTGTTTAATATTTACACAAGTTCTTTACACAACTGACGCAAATAGTGATTTAATATTTACAAATTGTCACCACCTCATTTTTAACGTCAACATAATTTATGACTGCCAAGTTCCCTTATATTACATTATTTCCAATATTCATTCTGCACGTTTATAATTTATAGGATTATTTACGTCAGCTATTTATTATACTGAAGTAAAAAACCACACTTTTAACATCAGTTGTATAAAAACCCGACGTTAAAAATAAATATGTCTACCAATCAATTACCACCACCTCATTTTTAACGTCAACTTAATTTATGACTGCCAAGTTCCCGTATATTACATTATTTCCAATATTCATTCTGCACGTTTATAATTTATAGGATTATTTACATTAGCTATTTATTATACTGAAGTAAAAACCACACTTTTAACGTTAGTTGTATAAAAAACTGGCGTTAAAAATAAATATTTTTTATTTTAAAAACACCTTTAACGTCAGTTGTATTAAACAACTGACGTTAAAGGTGTATAAGTTTCTGCAGGAATTCATTCCTTTGACTACTGTGCTACTTACCCACATGCACCTTGTAACTTAATCCTCTTAATGAGCATTAAAGTTTATAGGTAAGTTTTCAAGAAAATCAAAATAGCTTAGTAACTTCATCCCCTGCTCCTATAAATAGCTTCCTTCCATCCTTTTAATTTTCTGCTTCACAATATGGCTCTGCCGTGGAGATTAACTTCATCACTCTTTCTTCCTATTCCTAGACTCAAAGGTCTTTGTCTTAATGGTCAAACAACTTCCGAGGTTGTGTAAATCACATAACATGGGTGATAAGGTTGTGTAAATCACATAGTGTGAGTTGCTCACCTTATCATCTTTCTGGAGAATCGGCTGCTACAAAGACTTAACGTCGGCTTTGGAAGCAAATGACTGTTCCAAGACCATTCTTTGAAACAGATCGGGTGTACCCTTGCTCAGCCGCTCTGGAAAACTCGGTCGTTCGACTCTCCTCTCTTGCTCACCCGTGAAGGGAACGAAGCCTCAACAAATGTTTAGGATTTTAAACCCTTTCAATGTAACTTTTTATAGGATTTTAAACCCTATCAATGTAACTTTTTATAGGATTTTAAAGGATTTTAAACCCTTTCAATGAATGAGATCCGGTTTAGGTTATTGATTCAACTTATACTTCGCACATATATTTTAGTTTTCAAAACAAAAACACAAAACATCAAAGCAATTGTGAAACTGAAACTTTGAGGAAGGCAAGGCGGAAGGGTACGTATACTAGATAAAAAAAATTATTAAAATAACCTTTAACGTCTGTTGATGAAAGAACAGAAGTTAAAAGTTAAGTGACTCACTTTTAACGTCAGTTCAATGAAGAACTGACGTTAAAAGGTTCACTTTTAACATCAGTTGTTTATTGAACTGACGTTAAAAGTGAGTCACTTCACTTTTAACGTCAGTCCTTAAAACAACTGACGTTAAAATTGGATTAATGAAGTCTGATATTTACAAAACTGCCACCGCCTCCTTTTTAATGTCTAGCTTTTGGTTAACTGACGTAAACCTTTACCGTCTAATGTATATTTTCCACTAGTGTCAAACACTTGCTTCACAAACTCAAGCTGTTTGTGTTAGAGAGAAATGGAGGAATGGAGAAGATGATGGTAAGTTCAAGAGAGTTGTGGAAGACTCTAGTTGCCTCATGAACTTTATGAGCAAGGAAAAGAGGCCTTGGGCCTTTAGCAATTTTGGCCAAAGAAAGCGCAAGTCCATTACTTGCATTTTCAACATAAAATGCTTAAGTCTTTAACCAATGCATAGGAATGTTTAGAGTAGGAAATTGATTCATGGAAAATGAATTATTGGCCATGATAATGGGCTCAAAAACCGCATCTCAAACTTGATTTGGAAGAGCCAACATTGATCCACTTCATTTAGTGTATTATGAAAACTAATTTAGGGACAAAAATGAAATTAAAAGAAAGTTTAAGGGTCAAAATGTAATTATTAAAAATTGCTAACATAACCTTAAGCCACATTAAACCTCACACATGGATGACTTGTTTCTAAGAGAATATAGGGTTTATCCACTTATCGAGTTCCAAAACTCCCGTAATCAGCTCCGTCGTTCACTCGATTGAATATAACGCCCGTAAAACATATATTATTTCACTTTTAATGAAATAATTCTAAAAATACACAATCATTGGAAATAAAATAAAAACCTTAAGTTTTTCGTTCATGAATTAAAATTAGGTCTTCTGATCAGTATAAATATATTGTCAGTGAAATTCGCGGGCCGGGTTTCGCCTGACTTTTCAACCTAAATTTTAATCATTGCTTTCTACGTTCAAGTAGAATGAGTTGATAAACTTAGTTTATTTAAAATAATTTTCTAAAACTCAAATAAACATATTCCTATGCATTTCTATTATTTAAAACAGTTTAAAACAGGGCGTTACATTACTATCCCACTAAAAAAAAATTCGTCCTCGAAATTACGTGACTCGAAACTGGACAGGATCTTGTAATCACATCTTAATCCCAAGATCCTACATTGAACTTCTCGTATTCACTTTCCCTTAGATGACAATTGTAACTTAATAACTAAATTCATACTTATTCTTCGTTCTACCCATCCTCAATTCATACTTTCTGCCATTTACAAGTTTATCTTAATCTTCTACACATAAAGATATAATTAAAACTTAATCTCTTCTTCCTTTTAATACTAATTCATTAGGAAAACTTTTCCTCTACATCCTTAACTCTCACCTTTGACACCAAGATTCAACTAAGATTCTCACTTCTCTCATGGCATACACATCAATCTCCATCCAAGACTCTATGTTGTATTTTCAATCGCTTCATTCCTCTTATTGCTAATCATAACATAATCAATTCTTCTCTTTCATCCTTGAAATTTTCTACCACCAAATTATATCCACTATTCATGACATTGTATCTTAGTTCCCCCCACATGAAGAACAAAACCAAAACCTAATCACTTCTATTTTTAATTACTGGTCCACTAGAAAACTGTGTTCCACACATCCAACTCTCATAATCATTACCAAGATCAAAACTTTATCGAGATATGTATCAACTCCCTACTCAAGGTATCCAATTGTAGTCTTAGTCCGCTCTAAGTGTTGAGGTCTAAGTTGAGGCAAAGCCCAACGGATAATGCGACACCCCTTCTAGGGTCATCACATAGTTATCCAAATACGGAAAATTAATTAATTATTAATCGCTAGTTACTTTTAGAAAATAAACTTTAAATTAATCGTCTTATCACGAAAATAGTGATAAATTTTTTTTCTTTATGACAGAACATCCAAACACATCGTGAATCTAACAAACGTATATATATGCATCATCAGTTAAATACACACTATATCACTAAAAGGAGATCACAAAAGAGCCCTCATAAGTAGAGGCCATTTCCCATAAACCTAAGTAAAGAAAATAAAGACATATGCATAAAAAAGTAACGAGCAGTCTAGAACCATACAAAAACTCATGGCTCTCAGGTAGAGCGATCAAAAAGCCCGACAAGACACCATCTTTGTTAGATCAAAGCAACCATCACACCAAGGGGGGGGGGGGGGTGAATTGGGTGATAATAGAAATTTAAAACTTTTACTAAACAACAAAACATAAATCAGAGTTTTTCAAATAAAGAGAGTGTAGATGGATAAAAGAGGATAATTTAAAAACCATCTAACAAAACTAATAACATATTTTTAACCAGTTTGGAAATAAGGAAGATAAAGCATTTCACTTGTCTAACGGACAATATTGACTTGTCTGATTATCTTAGAATAAACATTAACCGGTTAGACAACATCTAGAGGATAAAAAACATTTGAAAATAGCTTAGAACATAAAGCTTAAAATCAGTTAGAAAACTTTGTTGAAAATACATAAAACAACAAAGATAAGGAGATAAGGGTAGAGAGAAAATAAACAACAAGATTTATCTTGGTTCACTCATATAAATGATGAGCTACATCCAGTCCCCAGCAGTAGCTGAGTTTTTCTCCACTATCACATCAGATAATTACAATGAGTAGTCTTTGCACACCTAGTCTCTCCAAGCTCAATGAGTATTGTTCTTAACCAGCCTCTCCAGACTGTTGCAAGTATTATTTGCACACCTAGCCTCTCCAGGCTCATTGAGTATTGTTCTTAACCAGCCTCTCCAGACTGTTGCAAGTATTATTTGCACTCCTAGCCTCTCCAGGCTCAACGAGTATTATTCTTAACCAACCTCTCCAGGCTGTTGCAAGTATTATTTTCACCTAGCCTCTCCAGGCTCACTGGATTTTGATGAAGGTTACATAGAGAAAATCTCACAACACTCCAGTGGACGAGCACTTGTGTCACTTTAGTAGACGCTGGCTTTCATCACTTTAGTGGACACTGGCTTTCACGTAAGTGGACGCAAGTTTCTATCTCTTGCGTTTTGTGTGACACCCTTCTACCCCGCATGATAAAGGACATAAAATCCAAAAGTCAATTAAACAGACAAGCATAACCTGAATAAGAATTCAGTGAGTTGTCCATGGGTAGAAAAGTCCCACATGAACCAAGTTTCAAAATCGCGGAAATAAATAAGTTAAAGCAAATAAACATAATAAAACCCAACCCCGATGTCACATACAGAGCTGGTATAATCCTTCCGTATAACGGAAATACATCTAAACCAAAAGAATTAAAACATAAAAGCAGGCCCTAACTATGAGTGGCGGCTCCTCAGAGTCACTCCTCTCCGGGCTGCTCGTCATCCTCTGCAAATGCCGTTCAGGCCAAACACAAGCAACAAACGAAGGGGAGTAAGTTCATGTATACATAATCAACATAGAGGTAGGAAGTAAAGTAAATCATACAAGCATGGCATCAACATAGGCATATAGTATTTAGCATGTATCAACGTACATCAACAACAACATCATCGAATATGCTATGCAATGCAAGGCACCAACTACTCCGCTACTCCAACTATGCATGTGGATCCAACTAACTCAAGATGAACGACTTCGGAGTTACATATCCGTATTGGCCAATAAGCACCAACACCAGCAGTCCACCCAACCTCGGGTAGACCCTATGGATAGCCAACGCACCAAACCATGGATGCCTCATTACGGGGGGCCGCGGTTACCAAACCTTGGGTAACCTACCGTGGATGACCGGATCACCTTACTCTCGGACGATCTCCCCTATGTCGAACATCTCCCAACAACATCTCCAATGAAATGCATGTCAAACAGCAATCAACGACAAACGCCACCACCTCCGCTTGCACCAACAAGTACTCAAGACTTAACAATAACGTTGCTTGGGCCAATAAGCACCCAAGACTTAACCATCAACATATAATAACAACAATAAGCGTTATCCAACACATTATTATGTCAACATATTCATATTAACAACAACAGCAACAGCATAATCACAAACCAAACATTATGAACATAAGCATGAATAATCAAATATCCAACAACGACCACTAACATGTTATAATCAACAATCACAACCTCATACGTATTAAAATCATTTAATAACACATAAATACGGGGTTATGGGGACCCCTTTTACTTTACTCTAACTCCAAGCCTATGTGAACACTACCCTTCTCCCCATACCTGGATTGAAGTTCACGTTTAAAAAGAAGAAATAAGATCCACTAGGGTCCCTGAGCTTCAAGATTCACCTACGAAACACATTGTGAAAGGCACATTGTAAAGAACTTAAAATCGGCAGCAATTACCACAAAATTCGCCACTGTGTTTGCCTTATATCTCACAAACCAGACATTATTTTACCAATTTGAACGGTAAGAATAAAGATATACCTTTAATTTATCTTATACAAAAGTTTCATCTAGATCCAACGGTTAATGGTTGACTGGTTTGGAGTTACCCGAGTTGCACTCAAATCCAACTTATAAGATGAATAACTCTCGCTATATGAATTAAACAGAAATTTACATCGTTGGATATGAAGTAATATAAGCCTAGGAACTCTATATGAATTTGGAACAAGATCCAACGGTATATGTAGAAATGGTGAAGGATTTACCGAAACTGTTCCACCAAGTTTCAAGTTTTCAGCAATTGTTGTTTTGGTCTATAGGTTAAGCTTTCTTCTCCCCTCTTTAAGCATCAATAACCATCCTTTATATAGGCTTAGAAACTCTATAAATCTGCCCAAAATTCGTGCTCCTTGGTGGCCTAATTAATATTCCATGGTTGGTGAATGTTCTTGCTTTTGTCTCCCACCAAACTTTGGTTATTGGTTTTTCTTTCATGGTGGGCTCCACTAATCCATAAATCACTCCATGCTTTGCTCCACTATGAGTTGTTTTGAGGTGTTATCGGATTGTGGGATGGTTGGTGGAGTTGGTGAGTCAAAAAGAATGAAACAAATAGCATTGCACTAATTATCCCACCTAATCTTGCACTAATTATGCCATATGATTCATTCACTTTTCACCTAACACATAAATGATATTTCTGACAAATATTTCGAAATAAATTCAATCCCAACAGATATATCTTCAAATAAGCTTTCCAAGTAGTGCTCATATACTTAATTTGGGTTTGAGATGGGTGAGATAGGCCCAAATTAGTGGAGGTATGTCCAAAATCCGCACAAGCTGGACTGCTCCACAATTGATTATTTTTGACAACCTAAACTTCCGAATTTGATTTATATCTCTTCATTAAAGTTGTAGAAAATTCTATTATCTTTCCAATTCCACAAAGATCACCTATATCGGACATCTAGAACTCAATATATGACCAAAAACGGTGAAACATGTTACTAGGACTCTAAAAGGTTTTAGTCTTTCTAAGGCTAAACTTTCCAAAAATGAACTTAGATGCCAAGAACAATCTAAAAACCATATTCAAACATATATGTCATATATATATATATATATATAGATTAAGATTATTTATGAAAGAAAATGGGGTGTTACAATTCCACCTCCCTTAAAAAAATTTCGTCCTCGAAATTTCTACTGACCTGAACTGAACAGATGCGGGTATGCTTCCTTCATCTTGATTTCCAATTCCCAGGTAGCATTTTCCTCAGCCGCCCCGCCCCAAACCATCTTGACCAAAGGGATCTCCTTTCCCCTAAGCTGCTTCACCCTCCTATCTTCGATCCGAATAGGTAACACCTCGAACGTCAGGTTCTCCTTTAATTGTATTGTATCGGGAACTATCACGTGACTAGGGTCATGGATATACTTTCGGAGTTGGGAAACATGAAAGACATTATGAAGGTTGGATAAAAACGGGTGTAAGGCTATCTGATAGGCGACTTCGCTGACTCTTTTAAGAATTTGATAAGGACCGATGGATCTGGGAGTAAGTTTCCTCGCCTTCATCACTCTACCAACCCCATTTGTCGGGGTGACTCTCATGAACACACGGTCACCTTCCTGGAATTAAAGTGTCTTCCTCCTCTTGTCATGGTAGCTCTTTTGCCTACTTTGTGCCACTCTCATCCTTTCCTGGATCATCCTTATTTTCTCAGTTGTTTCTTGCACTATTTCTGGTCCTAATACCAAACTATCACCAGGTTCACTCCAACACAAAGGTGTCCCACATCTCCTTCCATACAGAGCCTCATAAGGGGCCATGCCAATACTGGAATGGAAACTATTATTGTAGGAAAACTCTATCAGGGGAAAAAACTTGTCCCAACTACCTGGCTGTTCGAGCACACATGCTTTCAACAAGTCCTCTAAGGACTGGATGGTCCTCTCAGACTGCCCATCGGCTTGAGGATGATAAGCTGAGCTAAGCCTAAGCTTCGTATCTAAAGCATCTTGGAAGCTCTCCCAAAACTTCGAGGTAAACCTCGGGTCTCTATCGGACACTATACTGGAGGGTACACCATGAAGCCTAACTATCTCTTTGATGTACAACTTGGCTAGTTTTTCTAAAGGGTACTCCATGTTCATCGGGATGAAATGTGCAGATTTCGTCAGTCTATCTACCACAACCCAAATCGCCTCAAAACCTGCTGGAGTCCTAGGGAGTCCAGACACAAAATCCATGGAGATGCTTGTCCCATTTCCAAACTGGGATTCTTAAGGGCTGCAAAGATACCCGATGGCTTCGATGCTCTATCTTAGCCTTCGACAGACTACACATGCATAAACAAATTTCGCCACATCCTTTTTCATCCTAGGCCACCAGAACATCTTCTTAAGGTCTTGATACATCTTGGTGGCACCTGGGTGCACACTTATTCCGCTCCTATGCCCTTCTTCTAAGATCATCCTTCTGAGCCCAGAAACATCTGGTATGCACACTCTATCCTCAAACCTCAAGATATCATCCGCTTCAACTCTAAAGCTATCGGTCTCTCTCTCGTGCGAGCGATTCTCGCCTGATCGAGGAGAAATTGGTCTAACTTCTGGCCCTCTCTAATTTGATCCATCAAATTGTTATTAATCTTTAAGGTTCCAAGCCTAATGCTCTTAGGGGTAAACTCACAATCTAGGTTAAGGTCTCTAAACTCCTCAATTAGGTCCATCTCCCTAACCATCAAGGAGGAGATATGCAGGGTCTTTCTACTTAAGGCATCGGCAACCACATTGGCCTTACCCAGGTGATAGATCAGTTCGAAGTCATAATCCTTTAGGAACTCCATCCATCTACGCTGTCTCATATTCAACTCTTTTTGATCAAAGAGATACCTCAGGCTCTTATGATCACTAAACACTTCGAACCTCGAGTCGTACAGGTAGTGCCTCCAAATCTTTAGGGCGAATACCACAGCTCCTAGCTCTAGATCATGGGTAGGGTAGTTCTTCTCGTGGGTCTTTAGCTACCTAGAAGCATAAGCTACTACCTTACCGTTCTGCATCGGCACACCGCCTAAACCTTACTTTGAAGCATCACAGTACACTACAAAAGGCTCACTAGGGTCTGGAAAAACTAGCACTGGTGCTGACGTCAACCTATCCTTAAGGATCCGGAAACTTTCCTCACATCTGGAGTCCCAGATGAACAACTGCCCTTTTCTGGTGAGACGGGTTAAGGGTAAAGCTATCTTGGAAAAACCCTCTATGAACAGCCTATAATACCCAGCTAACCCCAAGAAACTTCTAATTTCGGTCACAGATCTCGGCGCTTCCCACTGGAGCACCGTTTCCACCTTTATTTGGGTCCACCGCAATGCCACCCTTAGAGATGACATGTCCTAAGAAACTTACCTCTTCCAACCAGAACTCACACTTAGACAACTTAGCGTACAACTTCTTGTCTTTAAGAGTTTGCAATACAACCCTCAGGTGTTCTTCATGCTCCTCTATTCCCTTGGAGTACACTAAGATGTCATCTATGAAAACCACCACAAACTTGTCCAAGTAAGGGTGAAAGGTCTTATTCATGTAATCCATGAACACAAAGAGAGCATTGGTCACACCAAAAGGCATAACCAGGTACTCGTAGTGGCCATAGCGCGTCCTAAAGCGCAGTCTTCGGATGTCCTCGAGACTTTACACGAATCTGATGGTACCCCGATCTCAAGTCTATCTTCGAGAAGACGCAAGCGCCTCTCAACCGATCCATAAGGTCATCAATCCTAGGAAGGGGATACCGGTTCTTTATCGTCACCTTGTTGGAGTGCCGACGATCGACGCACTACCTCATACTACCATCCTTCTTCTTTACCAAAAGCACGGTGCTCCCCACTGGGACACACTCGACCTAATGAACCGCTTCAGATCGGTCTTCTAACTGCTCTTTCAACTCAGCTAACTTTAGAGGGAACATCCTATATGGTGCTATGGAGATCGGCCCAGTGCCAGGTACTAAGTCTATGGCAAACTCTACATCTCGTTCTGGGGGTAGTTCGTAAACATTTCCCGGAAACACTTCAGGAAACTCTCGCACTATCTTCATAATTTGGAGACATTAGAAGGTTGGCTCTCTACTTCCAGAGAAGCTAACATCATGTATAACTGGGCTTCATCGCGAATCGAAGCCTGAACTTGGTTGGCAGATAGAAGGTTCGGATTCTTAGACTCCGTCGAGGTAGCAAAAATCAAAGTTTTGTCAAAACAGTTCAACACGACATGGTTGGAAGATAACCAGTCCATGCCAAGGATCACATCAAGGTCTTTGAGGGGAAGGCATACAAGATCAACAATGAAAGTTCTATTATCAATGGTGATACGACAGTTCTTGCATGCATGGGAAGTAAGGACAGGCTTATTCGTAGGAGTAGACACTAATAAGTCAAAGTCCAACAAAACAACAGGTAAACCAAGGTTCTTGACCCTATCAAGTGATATAAACGAATGCGAAGCACCCGAATCATACAATACAGTTAAAGGAACGTCATCAATTAAACACGTACCTTGAATCAGATCATCGGACTCGGAGGCTTCCGCTCTGCTCAGAGTAAAGATTCTCCCAGTAGTCTTCAATCTGTTGGCTTGCGACGATCGAGTCTTGCCTACACTAGGAGGTTCCGACTTGGCACCGCTACCATCACCACCGCACTCCTCGCCGAGTGTGCCCCGCTTACCACACTTGAAACAAATGACCGTGGACTCCTTGCACCGAGACGAAAAATGATCGGCAGCTCCGCACTGCAGCACCTCATAGGCCCGGGAGCACCTAAAGGACCCGCTCCTAAACCTATCCTCGGGAATATTGGGGCTTCTTGCCACTATGCTTGAAATCCCCGCTCGATGGAGCGTAGCGCCGCTTCCTTATCCCCGACTTCGTCCTTCTCGCTACCCCGACCATCCGACCCTTAGAGCGGGCAGTCCGGAACAAGGATGCATCTTCATAACCCAAGCACTTGTTGACCAGAGTTGGGAACACCCTAATCTCCCGGTAGCTAATAGCTTGCTTGATCTCCTGATTCAGACACCGCCTCAAACTTTACGCACTTGGATCTTTCATCCGCAACATACTGATATGGCGTGTAGTATCTAGCCAATTCCTCAAACTTGGCAGCATATTCTCCCACAGTCATCATTCCCTGTGTCAGCCTCAAGAACTCTATCTCCTTCTTGTCCCTTATATCCGCCGGAAAGTACTTCTCCAAGAACCTCTGCTGGAACTCCACCCAAGTAACCGCTGTGTTCATCCTCCAACCTGTGGCGACAATTATCCCACCAATGTTCTGCCTCCTCTGTCAGCATGAAGGTAGCGAATATCAACTTCTGTTGATCGCTGCAGTCCATCGCTCGGAAGATCTTCTCAGTCTCCTGCAACCACAGCATGGCTCCTTCTGGATCATACGCCCCCTTGAACGAAGGCGGGTTGTTCCTCTGGAACTTATCAAGTCCCTGGAACTCAGCCGGCCCACCGTTGTGATTCTGATTATTCTGTCCGATAGCATGGGCAAGCAGTGCCAATGCATCAGCGATAGCTTGATCGTTTCGTCCGCGTCCAGCCATCAGTTCATGTACGAGACCAAGACAGTCCCTTAGGCACAGAAACTCGCACACCAGGTTCTACTTGAGCATCGTTGTCTATAAAAGTATAGACATTTCAAACAAGAGTACACATCAGACTCATAACAGACTCATACCACGGCCTGATAGGACAGACCTGCTCTGATACCAATAAATGTGACACCCTTCTACCCCGCATGATAACGGACATAAAATCCAAAAGTCAATTAAACAGACATGCATAACCTGAATAAGAATTCAGTGAGTTGTCCATGGGTAGAAAAGTACCACATGAACCAAGTTTCAAAATCGCGAAAATAAATAAGTTAAAGCAAATAAACATAATAAAACCCAACCCCGATGTCACATACAGAGCTGGTATAATCCTTCCGTATAACGGAAATAAATCTAAACCAAAAGAATTAAAACATAAAAGCAGGCCCTAACTATGAGTGGCGGCTCCTCAGAGTCACTCCTCTCCGGGATGCTCGTCATCCTTTGTAAATGCCGTTCAGGCCAAACACAAGCAACAAACGAAGGGGAGTAAGTTCATGTATACATAATCAGCATAGAGGTAGGAAGTAAAGTAAATCATACAAGCATGGCATCAACATAAGCATATAGTATTTAGCATGTATCAACGTACATCAACAACAACATCATCGAATATGCTATGCAATGCAAGGCACCAACTACTCCGCTACTCCAACTATGCATGTGGATCCAACTAACTCAAGATGAACGACTTCGGAGTTACATATCCGTATTGGCCAATAAGCACCAACACCAGCAGTCCACCCAACCTCGGGTAGACCCTATGGATAGCCAACGCACCAAACCATGGATGCCTCATCACGGGGGGCCGCGGTTACAAACCTTGGGTAACCTAACAGTGGATGGTCGGATCGCCTTACTCTCGGACGATCTCCCCTATGTCGAACATCTCCCAACAACATCTCCAATGAAATGCATGTCAAACAGCAATCAACGACAAACGCCACCACCTCCGCTTGCACCAACAAGTACTCAAGACTTAACAATAACGTTGCTTGGGCCAATAAGCACCCAAGACTTAACCATCAACAGTCATAACAACAACAACGTTATCCAACACATTATTATGTCAACATATTCATATTAACAACAACAAAGAACAAAGATAATCACAAACCAAACATTATGAACATAAGCATGAATAATCAAATATCCAACAACGACCACTAACATGTTATAATCAACAATCACAACCTCATACGTATTAAAATCATTTAATAACACATAAATACGGGGTTATGGGGACCCCTTTTACTTTACTCTAACTCCAAGCCTATGTGAACACTACCCTTCTCCCCATACCTGGATTGAAGTTCGCGTTTAAAAAGAAGAAATAAGATCCACTAGGTCCCTGAGCTTCAAGATTCACCTACGAAACACATTGTGAAAGGCACATTGTAAAGAACTTAAAATCGGCAGCAATTACCACAAAATCTGCCACTGTGTTTGCCTTATATCTCACAAACCAGACATTATTTTACCAATTTGAACGGTAAGAATAAAGATATACCTTTAATTTATCTTATACAAAAGTTTCATCTAGATCCAACGGTTAATGAGCACAGGATTATCCTCTCAAGTTGACTGGTCTGGAGTTACCCGAGTTGCACTCAAATCCAACTTATAAGATGAATAACTCTCGCTATATGAATTAAACAGAAATTTACACCGTTGGATATGAAGTAATATAAGCCTAGGAACTCTATATGAATTTGTAACAAGATCCAACGGTATATGAAGAAATGGTGAAGGATTTACCGAAACTGTTCCACCAAGTTTCAACTTTCAGTAATGGTTGTTTTGGTGTATAGGTTAAGCTTTCTTCTCCCCTCTTTAAGCATCAATAACCATCCTTTATATAGGCTTAGAAACTCTATAAATCTGCCCAAAATTCGTGCCCTTGGTGGCCTAATTAATATTCCATGGTTGGTGAATGTTCTTGCTTTTGTCTCCCACCAAACTTTGATTATTGGTTTTTCTTTCATGATGGGCTCCACTAATCCATAAATCACTCCATGCTTTGATCCACTATGAGTTGTTTTGAGGTGTTATCTGATTGTGGGATGGTTGGTGGAGTTGGTGAGTCAAAAGAATGAAACAAAAAGCATTGCACTAATTATCCCACCTAACCTTGCACTAATTATGCCATATGATTCCTTCACTTTTCACCTAACACATAAAATGATATTTCTGACCAATATTTCGAAATAAATTCAATCCCAACAGATATATCTTAAAATAAGCTTTCCAAGTAGTGCTCATATACTTAATTTGGGTTTGAGATGGGTGAGATAGGCCCAAATTAGTGGAGGTATGTCCAAAATCCGCACAAGCTGGCCTGCTCCACAATTGATTATTTTTGACAACCTAAAATTCCGAATTTGATTTATATCTCTTCACTAAAGTTGTAGAAAATTCTCTTATCTTTCCAATTCCACAAATATCACCTATATCGGACATCTAGAACTCAATATATGACCAAAACGGTGAAACATGTTACTAGGACTCTAAAAGGTTTTAGTCTTTCTAAGGCTAAACTTTCCAAAAATGAACTTAGATGCCAAGAACAATCTAAAAACCATATTCAAACATATATTTCATATATATATAAATATATTAAGATTATTTATGAAAGAAAATGGGGTGTTACATTTTGGACGTGGCGCTTCAAACACTACAGTGCGGGACGTTTGTTTTAATCAATACAATGTTGGACTTGAGCTTCTATTACTTAATCTGCACACTCGATAAATAGGTTAGCAACCAATATGAAGGTTAATTAAATCATTAACCAATGTTTAGTTCTCGTCAAAACTTAGGTAAATGCACATCAGACATTTTAGATACTTAACAATCTCCCCTTTTTTGATGATGACAAACATTGAGATGATTTAATGAACCTCAAAATATCAACAAAGAAAATAGCATATATCAGACAGGTTGAAATTTTCTTAAGCGAACAAGCCATATCATATTCATTCTCCTATAACATATTTCTATCACAAATCTCAATTTCTCCTATTCTCCCCTTTTGTCAATATCAAAAAGGGTTATCAAGTTTTATTTATGAGATATGTTAAGGGCAAGATAACATGTTAAGAAAATCATAGTAATGCAGCGAGCATATTAGACATACTCCACTTAAACTATTGTATCATTACTCCCCATAAACTAATGCTTAGTTGAAAGAACATGTATATAGGAGTAATGACAGATTTAGCATGCATGACTTAACATTCGGACATGTCATTCAACAATGCAATGCATGTTTAGATTATCTCTAATAAATAAAAACCTTTCTTCTCATGGGGGTTTAGTAAAAATATCAGCCCATTGATTTTCAGTTTTAACAAACTTAATATCAAAGATGCCTTTTTGAAGATAATCCCTAATGAAATGATGTTTGATTTCAATATGCTTAGCCTTAGAATGTTGAATTGGATTTTTATTTAAGCATATAGCACTCGAATTATCACACCATACAGATATGTTATGTTCATAAATAGAGTAATCCTCAAGTTGATGTTTTACCCATAAGAGTTGAGAACAGCAACTAGCAGCAGAGATGTATTCTGCTTCAGCAGTAGACAGGGCAATGGTCGTTTGCCTCTTGCTTGACCATGAGACTAAACTTGCTCCAATGAAGCGACATCTTCCACTGGTGCTTTTTCTTTCTATTCTATCTCCAGCAAAATCAGTATCACAATATCCCACTAATATGTATTCTTTTGATCTTAAATACAGCAAACCAAGATTAGTAGTTCCAAGCAAATATCTAAATATTCTTTTAACAGCCTTAAGATGAGATTCTCTATGATCAGATTGGAATCTAGCACACATACAGACACTAAATTGAATGTCAGGTCTACTTGAAGTTAAGTACAGTAGAGAGCCAATCATACCTCTGTAGACAGTTTGATCTACTTTTTTACCTTCATCATCTTTGCTTAGTTTTGCATTAGGTTGCATAGGGGTTTTCATGAGCTTTGCATTTTCCATTTTGTATTTCTTGAGTATCTCCTTGGTATAGTTTTGTTTATGAATGTAAATTCCATCACTTGTCTGCTTGATTTGTAATCCAAGGAAGAACTTCAATTCTCCCATCATGCTCATCTCAAATTCAGCTTGCATTAGATTTGAAAATTCCTTGCACAACTTTTCATTAGTTGCTCCAAAAATAATATCATCAACATATATTTGAACTATAATAAAGTTCTCTTTAGAGCATTTTTTGAATAGAGTAGTGTCTACTTGTCCTCTAGTAAAACCATTATGCATGAGAAAAGAACTGAGTCTATCATACCATGCTCTAGGTGCTTGTTTCAAACCATATAATGCCTTTTTAAGTTTGAAAATGTGATCTGGTTTATCAGTATCCTCAAAACCAGGGGGTTGTTTAACATACACTTCTTCTTCAATTATACCATTTAGAAAAGCACTTTTTACATCCATTTGAAACAGGGTAATTTGGTGTTGTGCAGCATATGACATTAAAATGCGTATGGCTTCTATTCTAGCTACAGGTGCAAAGGTTTCAGTATAATCAATACCTTCTTGTTGGTTATAGCCTTGAGCTACTAACCTTGCCTTATTTCTGACAACTTTACCATCTTCATCCAATTTGTTTCTGAAGACCCATCTTGTTCCAATAACCGACTTGTTTTTAGGCTTAGAGACAAGAGTCCAGACATCATTTCTGGTGAACTGGTTAAGTTCTTCTTGCATAGCAAGAATCCAGCTTTCATCCTCAAGAGCTTCTTCAATGTATTTAGGCTCCAAATCTGAAATAAAGGCCACATTGCTTGATTATCTTAATGTGGACCTGGTTCTTACTCCTTCAGAAGGATTTCCAATAATAAGATCCTTAGGATGATGAGTGTTGAACTTCCAATCCCTTTTGAGATCATCATGAAGATCTTGTCTTGTCTCCCTGACTCGTTTGTTCCACTTGTCTTTCAAATTCCTCGCACAGGTTCTGTTTTGGTTAGATCGGGTTGTTGACTTTGTGGCTTGTTTATATCAAGACCTGCAAGATCATCTTCTAGATCTGATAGTTCTTTATCAGTCTTTAATCCATCATTGAATTTAACATGAGCAGATTCTTCAATAATACAAGTTCTTGAATTGTATACTCTAAAAGCCTTAGACTTTTTAGAATAACCTATGAAAATACCTTTATCTACCTTAGAATCAAACTTTCCAAGATTATCTCTGGTATTCAGAATAAAACATTCACATCCAAAAGCATGAAAATAAGATATGTTGGGGCTTTTTCCTTTTCACAATTCATAAGGAGTCCATTTTAGAAAAGGCCTAATAAGTATTCTGTTTTGTACATAACAAGCAGTGTTTACAGCTTCTGCCCTTAGGGAGATTATTTTCATTGAGCATAGATCTAGCTATCTCTTGCAGAGATCTATTCTTTCTCTCAACCACTCCATTTTCTGTGTGGAGTTCTAGGTGCGAGAGAAATTGTGAGAGATTTCATTCTCCTCACGTAACCTGTCTAAACCGCTCATTTTCAAATTCTCCCCATGATCACTTCTAAGGGTAGAAATATAGAAACCCCTGTCTCATTTTGTACTCTTTTCAGAATCGAGAAAGCCTTAAAAGTCTCATCCTTGTGTGTTAGGAAGAGTACCCATGTGTATCTAGAATAGTCATCAACTATGACAAATCCATATTTTCTTCTAGCCAGGCTGGCAACAATAACTGGTCCAAACAGATCCATGTGTAACAATTGAAGAGGTCTAGAGGTTGATACTTGGTTTTTAGATTTGAAACTTGATTTTATCTGTTTACCTCTCTGACATGCATCACACAAGACATATTTCTTAAAGCTAATATCAGGCAATCCTCTTACGAGATTATTTCTTTTTAATTCGAAATTAGTTTCATACTAGCATGTCCAAGTTTCTTATGCCATAACCATCTCTCATCCTCTTTAGACATCGGACAAAGTTATACTTTGATCTCGAGAGATCGCAGTTCAATCTTATAAAGATTTTGTTGCCTTTGAGATGAAAAGAGGGTTTTGCCACAACAGCCTTTAACTATGCATACATCCTTGGTAAAGGAAACATCAAAACTACTATCACATAATTGACTTATGCTAAGCAAATTGTGTCTTAATCCTTTAACCATAAGAACATTAGATATAGAGGAAAGAGGGGGTTTACCACCAATAGTACCAATTCCTATAACTTTCCCTTCGATTCCTTTAATTTTTCACAAATCATGTTGTTCGAACTTTTCAACAGGGAATAGATCAAGTAACTTCCCTGTGGCTTCTCAAGTTTAATAAACTCAACTCCAAAAGTTTTTCTTGAGTTAGATCCTTTATAGAAGGTTTCCTTTCTTGTTGGGTGATCCTTCCATCTTGTTAAGTACTTTTCCTCACAAAGCTTCTTGAGATGAAGAGTCACTAATTATGTTGTGTTCTTCTTCTTGAAGACATTTTTATAATCCAACTTCTATCAATGATCTGCATCTTCTAATTCAAGGATATACTTTTACACAAAGAAGCATTGTTGGTAACATAAATAGCATTAAACAGAAATAAAATATTTTTAGATTTGATGCACCTTTTGGGTTTGCCAAAAACAACATTTTTAAAAGACAAAATTCTTAAAAACATTTTCTAATGTTAAAAAAGTATTTTAACAAGATTAGTTCAAATGAATTTGGTTTAGAAGAGAAAGAGTATAAAGAAAAACATTTCACAAAACAAAATTAACATCTTATAAAAACATTTCCAGTTTGAATTTTTGTGAAAAAAAATTCAAAGACACGAGGTTTTTTTTAAAAAAAATTTAAAATCAAACATTTAAAAAAAAAGATTTTGGTTGCTAAGATAACAGGATCTTTAACTCTAAGCTGTTAGCTTCTACAGAGCACGTAGCCTCGATACCAATTGTTAATCAAAGTAACCATCACACAAGAGGGGGTGAATTAGGTGATAATAGAAATTTAAAACTTTTACTATACAACAAAACATAAATAAGAGTTTTTCAAATAAAGAGAATGTAGATGGATAAAAGAAGATAATTTAAAAACCATCTAACAAAACTAATAACATATTTTTTAACCAGTTTGGAAATAAGGAAGATAAATCATTTCACTTGTTTAATGGACAATATTGACTTGTCTGATTATCTTAGACTAAACATTAACCGGTTAGACAACATCTAGAGGATAAAAACATTTGAAAATAGCTTAGAACATAAAGCTTAAAATCAGTTATAAAACTTTGTTGAAAATACATAAAACAACAAAGATAAGGAGATAAGGGCAGAGAGAAAATAAACAACAAGATTTATCCCTGTTCACTCATATAAACGATGAGCTACATCCACCCTCACAAGAACGAGTTTTTCTCCACTATCACATCAGATAATTACAATGAGAAGTCCTTGCACACTTAGCCTCCAGGCTCAATGATTATTATTCTTAACCAACCGCTCCAGTGTCATGGGCAAGTATTATTTTCACCTAGCCTCTGTGCTCACCGGATTTTGATGAAGGTTACATAAAGAAAATCTCACAACACTCATGGAGTGATTTTACAATGAAGTACAGAGATGAGTTCTTCCTACACTCACAAGAGTGGATATATTTTTAGTACTTCCAACTTATAAAAGAAATCTCTCAACACTCACTTGAGTGAATATAGAATGTTTACATCTAGGATGATTTCTGGGAGATGAAGGCGGCAATCCTCCCATTTTTCATTAAGTGTAGCAGAAGTAGTAGCTCCAGCAACTCTCTCTCATCTTCATCTTCAATGAGTTCGATATTTATGGTCTTCAAGCATTTAGGATCCGTTATAGACATCCCCTAAATGTCAAGCTCAAGCAAAACTTCATTAAATGTAATAAAGTCGTTCTGGGCAGCCATTAATGCAATAGAACGTTGGTTGTAATTTCTAACATGAAGGATCATGTGGCTTTATGCATCGTGGATACAACCATA
>CM061068.1:88995196-89016196 GCA_030762895.1 Sophora flavescens | reverse complement strand
ACATTTATCCCAAAAAAAGAATGTAATGTGATCTTGATTTACTAAATTATTTAATTATATACCTCGAGTTTTGCCCAAATATAATAATAACAACATCAGTAATTACAACAAAAATGATGATGATATAATATATCACATTTTGGTATTCTTTCTTTAAGGATTCACATGTTGATATTCTATTTTATTCTTTGGAAGAGAAAAAAATCATATAACTTGAAGCACTCATAAACCAAATTACTCCATAAGAGTATTATAAAATTAAATGATTTTCATCGTGAAATTATGGTGCAAGAATATTCTCTAACCTATTAAATCTTTTATGGTTGTAGGTAAGAGTATTTATAGTTCTTCAGTTTGTATGTCAATTTTTTAAGTCTAAGTTCCTCTTCCAGCAATCTCAAGGGTGCACTCAACACATCGGCTTAGTTCATTTAAGTTAAGAGAGGCATTTTTCCTCAAAGACCACAAATTCAATTATCACCATTTATTTCTCCATTTTTTTTTTCTTCTCCCTTTTATTCACCAATTACAATGGTTATCTTTCCCTGAGGTTTGTGCACAAAAATGTTTAGGCAAGAAATATTTTCGTAAAATATTAATTCAATGATTTTATATATCTTACCAAATTGCAAGAGAGAATAACTAATAGGGCTTAAAACTGTGTTTGGTTTCATCTTTCATGTAAGCAAATTGACGTTGACAGATTTTAATTCACTGTGAAAATAAGTAAAGGCTATATGTATGTTTGGACGAGCGTTTGATAAAAGTGATTTCGAATGTAATTGATTTTGTAAAATTGATTTGGTTAGAATTGAGTTTGAACTGAAATGATTTATGTTTGGATGTTTTTATTTTGAAAGCAAGTTTGATGTCAAACTTAGTGTAAATTTCTCAACTCAACTCAAATGCTACTTTTTGTAGCTTCTAGTCAGAATCGCTTCTGGAGGCAAAATCAATTTTACTTGACAATAACCAAACATCTTATTTTTACTAAAATCACGTTTGATAGATGACAGAATCAATTCCGGAGGTTTCTAACGTGAAACCAAACACACTCTGTCTACATACTGTGAAAACAAGTTCCAATGCAGCAACATCTATTTATAGCAGGCAATAAATGAAGAAGAAGAAAAGCTAAGAAATAAACTTTGTCTACAAGGAAAAACAAACTGTCTGCAAGGATCTAATTAATTTCTTAAACTACTCAAGTTCCATAGTGTAATGGAGGTTTTTTCTAGCACAGCAGCATACATATGAAACCAAGCAATCTACTAGGAACACAAGTAACAAAGTCAAGTAAGAATTAATCAATTTCTTTTGCTGGTTAGGTTCCTAATTATTCGATGCTTGGAAGTTGGAATACTCTGCTCATTCCAGAAGAAGTTTTCTGGATCAACTACAGTCTTAACCTTCACCAACCTTTCAAAATTTTTATTGAAGTACTTGACACCATAAACCTCCCCATCTTGGTAACTATCCTTACCATGACTCTTAATACCAATATCAAGGTCCCTATAATTCAAGTAGGCACTCCTTGGATTCTTGGATACAAATGGGGTCATGTAACTATATAGCATTCTAATTTGGCTTAAAAAACTCTTCTCAGCAGCAACTCCTGGTTCCTGCCAAGTCACAGTGTACTGAATTTTGTACAAATTCCCTACACGGTGAGGGAATGGGGTAGCATCAGAAGGGACCTCGTTCATTTTTCCTCCATAAGGATTGAAAACAAGACCAACTTTTCCCAATTCAATCATCTTTTTCCATATCCATTTCAACCCATCTTTGGAAATTGGTGTCAGCACATAATCAGATTTCCTTTTGTTGAAATGCACTGAATACTTGTTTCTGTCAAGCAATGCCTCCAGTGAGGATCCATCATTGTAATTAGCCCACCAAACCACAGAATCAATCCACCTCATTTCCTTACAAGTTTCTTTCTCAAGTCCTATTAAAGGAAACTCTTTTTCCAACAGTGTGACAAGTTCATCAGCTCCTCCAAGAAACAAAGCATTAACACTAACTTTGATGGTTTTCTGACCCTTCACAACATTAGAACTCACAGGCTGTAACACTAACCTCATGAAGAGCCTATGATCTGTATGTGGTGCAACCTGCTGCCATTGAAAAACAAGATCAGTGGCATTCTGCTCCAAAGTCTTGTCCACCTGAAAAACAGAAACTTTTTCTGGTACTTGAACTAACTTAACTGTGTATGATAATATGACTCCAAAACTTGCTCCTCCACCTCCTCTAATAGCCCAAAAAAGGTCTTCTCCCATATCCTTCTTTTCAAGAATCCTACCTTTGACATCAACAATTTTAGCATCAATGATGTTATCAACAGATAAACCATATTTTCTTAGCATGTTACCATACCCTCCACCACTAAAGTGACCACCAACACCAACAGTGGGACAAACCCCTCCAGGGAAGCCATGAACTTTACTCTTCTCCCAAATCCTGTAATAAAATTGTCCAAGAGTGGCACCAGATTGGACCACAGCAATCTCATTCTTTACATCCACAGTAACATTCTGAAAGTTGAACATGTCAAGGATGATAAAGGGTACTTCTGAGACAGATGAGATGCCTTCAAAATCATGGCCCCCACTCCTTATTTTGAGTTGAACACCAATGCTTTTGGCACAAACCACAGCAGCTTGTACATGGTGTTCAAGCAAAGGGGTGACTATAAGTAATGGTTTTGGAGTGGAGGAGGTGTTGAACCTGGCATTTCTAAGAGAAGCTTGAAGAACTGAGTTGTAGGATGCACTGGTATGAGCATAAAGAATGTTGGAAACTTGATCTGGTGGGTTTGTGTGGCTTTGTAGGCACTGATGAAAAGTGTCATACAAGGACTCTCTTGATGATGGGGTTGGCTGAGAGTTGGAGACATGAAGAAGGAGAACAATTAGAGAAAGAAATTTCACAGTATTTGATTTTTCCATTGGTTCAATTAATGGTGGAAAAATTAGTGCAGGGTTGGTACAGATTTATCTAGAGTGATTTATTAGACCATAGATTTGGATATCACTTTTTTTTTTTTTCCCATGTTGTCTTTAATGTTATGCCAAAGAAAGAAGTTCTTTAATGTTATGCAAAAGAAAGAAGTTATGTAAAAAGAAAGAAATAAAAGTAAATTTAAATGTTATTACATAAACAAAAATATATTTGATAAGACATGAAAGAGGAAAAATATAAGAGGACCAGCACAGTCCATTAGACAATAGTAAATGTTTTATTTGGTATGACCCTCTTTGTTTATGGAGGAACTGAACTGAACATTCTGGATGGCAGTGTTTAATAATGGAGTTTTGGTGTTATCAACCCAAGTAATGATTTTATTTTTCCCCACCGATCTAATTCCATGTGATAATAACTGAATGATGCTGATAGTGTGTGCTGTCGTTTCTTTCCCTACAGTTCCATCTAGTCATTTTCTAGATGTGTTGATATCTTCTTTTTTGCCCATGGTTAACATGCACAATTTAATTATTGTATAATACAACTTTATAGTTTATTTTTTTCATATTAATTAATATTGTCAACAATTTTTTATTTCCACCAAAGGTTGGGTGGAAATAGTGAGGTGCACATCCTAAGACAAGACAAGAGTTAGAACATTCAAGATAATTTGTTCATTCTTTTACTTTTTGGTTTAGCAAGTGAGAGATTTTAGTGGAGATGATATGAGGAAAGGGAGGGGAAAATATTCTGACCAAAAGGGGAAAATTATTTTCCCTCCCTTTGTTTGGTTTGTAAGGAGATGAAAATAAAAGTTTACAAATATCTAGGGATGACAATTTCTATTTGTGTTTTGAGGATCACGTGGAGACTGTCTTTGGGGCCCCACAATCAATTTATTTATTTTTTTTATTTTTTTTGCAAGGATGAGAGTGGGAAGTCCATGTCTTGCCTGACCTCCGCCCATTAATATTATATATTATATAAATTTATTTTAGTAATTCCAAATATATATACCAATTTGTTTTATGTATATCTAATATATCCCTACAGGGAGGGGGGAAATGAAAATGAAGAGAAACACTCCCATTAACGTGAATTGGGGACTAGGATGGGGAAATGGGCAACGCCACATTCCCGCTTCAACCCCGTTGTCATCCCTACAATACAAAGAATTTGGATCCAGTGCAGTAAAAAATATTGCATTTGCTACATTCAGTGATATGTATCCTTGGATTAGTATTATTTCAATTTTTAATATACATTCAATGGTGTATTTAAGTGATTTTTAGCTGCAGTGAATCCAAATACCAATACAAACGTCTTAACCATCATCCTCCAAAGGGGATAAATTTCTTTAGAAAGACAGCTTATTTTAAGCAAATAAACAGCAATCCTGAGTTTTTTTTTTTTATTGGAAAACTCAATCTGCATCATTTCTTTGCAGGGAAATAAAACTACACCAACTATTCTAACTCAGTAACTCTATATGTATGATTACAGTAATCTTATGAACAATTCAAGGATGAGCAACCAAGCCACCTTTACCATTAGTCTCCTATATAGGCTGGAGACTAACAATTTGCTAGCACCAGATTTTCCGGAACCAGAATCCAATCCTGCATTCAGTAAAGGAAAATATTCAAAACATGAGTCCTTCAACCTATATTTAGGGTTAGAAGAGATCACACTGTCATGATAAATAAATAAAAAATGACTGTTAAAATTTTAAATAAAATATAACCATTAAGTGTGTGTTTGGATAAGCGTTTGATAAAAGTGATTTTGAATATAATTAATTTTGTAAAATTGATTTGGTTAGAATTGAGTTTGAACTAAAGTGATTTATATTTGGATGTTTTTATTTTGAAAGCAAGTTTGATGTAAAACTTAGTGTAAATTTTTCAATTCAACTCAAAAGCTAATTTCTGTATCTTCTAGACACTTCTGGAGTCAAAATCAATTTTATCCTGACAAGAACAAAACTTCTATTTTTACTAAAATCAAGTTTGACATAAGGCAAAATCAATTCTGTAGGTTTTAAACTAGAAATCAAACACACACTAAGTAGTTCTCTTCTGTTTTCAAGAAATACACTGCAAGCAGAAATATAATAACTGACAAGGGATATTGGAAGAACTAATTGGCATTTGATTTGATTTTCTTGGTATTGAAAGATCATTTAGAATGATAAATGGCGTCTGCCAAATTGGAAAAAAAAGAAAAGAAAAAGGAAATAATCAAAGAGAGGCATTCCAGTGATACATACAGAAGTATTTATTAAACCAAAATTGAATAACTGAAAAGCAAATCCTACAGAACAGTAAGTTCAGGAGGTCCCCTTGGTACTGATAAGCGATAACAAGAACCATTGAAAGCCTAAGTGCACGTTTGGAAACAAGTCTAGAGGCCCCTTACGCACGTTTGCATCCATCAAATGTGATTTGACTGTAAATTTTTATGTTTGGCTTCAACAAAGAAGAATCGATTTCAGCCCTATAATCAATTCTACCTAGAAGCTGAAATTTCAAGTTTTTGCGTTAAACTTAAGTTGATTCTGAAATTATTTCAACAGTTACAATACATATTCTCTTATTTGTCCTTCTGGTGTTGTAGCACATCTCCTCGTTAGCTCGTCGTGTTGGGCACATCACATTCTGTTCAGCCTTGCGCCATTTGTTTCTAGGCTTTATTGCACTTTTGGTCCCCCAAGTATCGCAATTGTGTGATTTTTGTCCATCGGGTTTCAATTGGGACAATTGAGTCCCTTAGGTATCGCGATTGTGTAATTTTAGTCCCCCGGTTCCAATTGCGTCAATTAGGTCCCCCAGGTATTATGATTATGCAATTTGGTCCCCCGGATATCATAATTATGCAATTTCAAAAGTCATTAGCCTCACGTGGCACACGTGCGTCGGTTTTGCACTTAGTGACACCAACTTGATAGCTTACATGACATTCCTATCATCACATTAAAGTATATGAGGTGTCAATAATGCTATATAGGAAAGTCATTTAAATTGTCAAGCCGAACCTCACTAAGTGTCAAATCAATCCCACGTGTACGGCGTAAGCTCATCGACATTTAAAATTGCATAATTGTGATACCCGAGGGACCAAAATTGCACAATCATAATACTTGAAGGACTCAATTGGTGCAATTGGAACATGAGGGACTAAAATTGCATAATCGCGATACCTGAGATACCTAATTGTCACAATTGAAACCTGAGGGACCAAAATCACACAATCATAATACTTGTGGGACCAAAAGTGCAATTAAGCATTGTTTCTAACTTTCTATACAAGTTTAATGTTCTTTAACCACGTGTAAGGCCCATTCTAATGTGTGTTTGCAAAAAATTCAAATTCCCTTTACAATACTTTTTCTAGTAAAATTTATGCCTTTTAGCAATAAAGAAATCTCATTAATGAGAATCAAAACATAACATGATATATATATATATATATTTAAAAATTAAATTAAATAATAATTAATAATAATTTAAATTAAACATAAATTTAAATAATTTAATATTCCTTGTATGTTAAAACCCATTTTGGTAATTGCATACTTAAAATCAATTTTGATCCAAACAATATGAATCGATAAAAATCACTTTTTTCGTAAATGTATCCAAACACAAATCACGTTACATTCAACTCAATTCTAACTAAAATCAATTTTCGCCACCGCAGAACCAAACACACACTAAATGTGACAGGAAAGAATTGAAAGAATAATAACTGTCCTGACCAGTGTTGTTAGGATCGCGTTCAAGATCGCAAGATCGTGCGATTCTTAGAGTTTCAGCCCCTTCTATAACATCCCTGGCTGTTTTATGGATTGACAACAGTCCTACACACACCAACACGGTCTTTTCGGGCGTGCTTTGTCCTCACTCACACGCCTTCCCGAGAAAACTTCCCGGAGGTCACCCATCCTGCAATTGCTCCAAGTCAAGCTCGCTTAACTGTGGAGTTCTTAAGTGATGGGCTACCGAAAAGATGATGCATCTTATTAGTATAGGTAGTACCAATCAATTCTTATAAGTTATCCTCAACTGTATAGTCCCATACCTACACAGTCTCAGGATCCCTCTCATTCGGGTGTGTAATCAGTTCATTCATGTGTCCCTCCGCCTAGAAGCCCGCCAGAGCCCGCTCCTTGTTCGTGCCTTCTTGCACCGGCGACCACTCCCCGCCCTCGTCGGCACCCGGGTGTTACACCTTCTGCGTGTTAAATCGCCTCTGGGATCGTCGCTTGGGGACCGTGGCGAGATCGTCGATCTTCATCGAAAAATCGCAGAAACGCCGATTTCTGAGTCTCCCGATCCTACTGTGTTTCGTTTTAGGGTTGGGTTTGGGATGACCCGATTCGAAAATCCGGGTTATTTTAAACCGGTCCATTTTGACCGTAACTAAAGTTTAAAAGGGTTAAACTGTTAAAGTAAAAAACCCTAAAGCGTCGTTCCATTCCCAAACCCCGTTACCCTCTACTCCCCTGTTAGCAAATTGTCTCCTCCCTCAGTCAAACAGCTCCATGTCGTCGTCCCCTTCCCTCTCTCAGACGGCCACCAGTGCCACCCCTTCCCTCTCTTCCTCTCTCAGACGCGCTGTCACCTGTGTTCTCTTCTTCGCCTCTGTTTTTCTTCATTCGCCCCCTCTTTGTGCTTTGTTCTGTTTCTTAGACAAAGAATGGCTTCAAGTAACCCCCGCTTGTAGTGGTGTTAATAGGAACGCGGGTGGGAGTGGGAGTGGGAGTGGCAAGACTAATCTGAAAGCTTCTGGGACTAGGTCTGATGTGGCATGGCAGCATGGGGTTTCAGTGGATGGGGATGCAAGAAAAATAAAATGTAAATATTGTGAGAAGGTGATAACAGGGGGAGTCTATCAATGAAGCATCATTTGGCAGGGACTGCAAAGGATGTTGGAGCTTGTAGGTTAGTGCCTGATACAGTTAGGAAAGAAATGTGGGACATTGTGACTTCATTGCAGAAGAGGCTCATTAATAAGTCAAGCCAAAATGAGCATGAAGGAGGTGGTGCAGCTGATGAGGATGGAAAAAGAAAGAAGGAAGAGACTGACGATCTTTTCAAGAAGAGGGGAGTTAGCTCTCAACCCACAATCAATAGTGTATTCAAGAAGAGCTTGAGGGAGGAGGCATGCCTAGAAATAGGCAGATTCATTTACAGAAATGCTATTCCTTTTAATGTGGTAAAGAGTGATGAGTTTCGAAAGATGTTTGAATTAGTTGCCCGACATGGTATAGGATTTAAGCCACCATCCTACCATGAGATTAGGGTGAAGTATCTGAAGCAAAAAGTTGATCTTACTGGTAAGAGCTTGGAGGATCATAGAGCGTTTTGGAAGAAAGCGGGTTGCACAATAATGACAAATGGATGGACCGATAAGAGGAAGAGGACTATATTGAACTTCTTAGTTAATAGTCCTAAGGGAATTGTTTTCTTGAAGTCTCGTTGATGCATCCAACATTACCAAGATAGTCGACAAGATTTTTCGAATGATGGATGAGGTTGTTGAAGAGGTTGAGGTAGAAAATGTTGTCCAAATTGTCACGGGACAACGCGGCTAACTACAAGGCAGCTGGTGATTTGTTGATGCAGAAGAGGGAGAAGTTGTACTGGACTCCTTGCATTGACATTATGTTGGAGGACTTTGAGAAGAAGATTCCAATCCACAAAGAGACAATTGCAAGTGGTAAGAAGCTTACAACCTACATCTATTCCAGAACTGGTCTTATGTCTTTGTTGCATCATTTTACTAAGGGAGGAGAATTGATTAGACCAGCCGCTACTGCGTTTTGCCATCGCTTACCTTACCTTAGGATGCTTGCATGATAATAAGGGTTCCCTTAATTAGAATGTTCACATCCAAGGAATGGAGTGAAAGCCAATTTGTAAAGACTAGGGATGGGAAACATGTGGAAGAACTTGTCACTGATAAGGAGTTTTGGAAGGACATTGTCAACTGCTTGAAGGGTGCTTATCCCCTAATTAAGGTGCTATGGTGGATGGGGATGAGAAGCCAGCCATGGGCTTCATTTATGAAGGAATGGACCGAGCTAAAGAGATGATACAAAGTGCCTTCAATGGCATTTGTAAAAGGTAATTATCTTCGACTTGTTCAATGATATAATTTGTAGACTTATTTTGGAAACTAATTAATTTCTTATTCATTCTTAGCTACACTCCTATTTGGGAAATCATTGATCAAAGATGGGACAACCAATTGCATAGGCCTTTGCATGCTGCAGGCTACTACCTTAACCCCATGTTGCATTATGGTCCTAATTTTAATTCGGATTGGGAAGTCAAGAGAGGATTGTATGATTGTTTCCAAAGAATGGTGGGAGACATTGAAGAAATAGGGAAGTTGGATCGCCAGCTTGAGGACTTCAAGTTCAAAAAGGGATTTTTTGGTCATCCAATAGCTCAACATGCACTTCAAACCAAAACTCCAGCACAATGGTGGGAGTCTTATGGTGATGAATGTCCAGAATTGCAGAAGTTTGCTATTCGTGTATTGAGTTTGACATGTAGTTCATCCGGCTGCGAACGTAATTGGAGTGCCTTTGAGATGGTAAGAACTTGAATTTATGAAGCACAATTAATTTCATTCTTAGAATTACCTAGTACCTAAAATGAGTTAATTGTTTTCATGATTATTTAGGTCCACACCAAGAAAAGGAACCGTTTGAAGCAAAAGACCATGAATGATGTGGTATCTGTGATGGCTAATTCAAGATTGAACAAGAAGAAGGAAGCTAGGAAAGCAAATAACTACAACATTGAAAATGTTTCTTCGATGATGATTGGATTGTGGAGGAGAATGTACAAGATGAAAATTCAGATTTGCCTATTTTGGATGAAAACATTTTAGATCTTACAGGTCCCGAAAATGTTGGTGTTGGTGGTGCACTTGTAGATGATCCGCAGATTCCTATTGATGATGATGTTGATGAGATAGTTGGAGGACTTGGAGATGATGCTATAAATGAGAATGAAGATGATATGAAGGATGAGGATGACTATCCTGAGATTATGTTAAATTCTCTCTTATAGATTAGATGGCTAGAGTTAGCTTGACTTGATTTTGATTATGAACTTATTATGCTTGTCTTATTTTATTATTATGAACTTATGTTTATGAACTTATTATGCTTGTGTTATGTATTGGATTTGGTTTCTTATGAATTATGATTATGGATTTTTCTTATCTATGTTGTTTTTCATGCATATGTACATGTATAAGTATAGTTTTCTACTTTACAAGTCTACTTTTCTACTTTAGCTAGGATCTTACGATCCTTGTTACGATCCTTGTTACGATCCTTTGAGTTACGATCTTCCATCTCCTCCCGATCCTCACTAGAATCTCGATTTTCACAACAATGGTCCTGACATCTAGTAATGGACTGAGTACCTCCTGCATAAGCATGCATATGCAGTCTCAGTAATGTAGGCCATATTTTACTAACAATTCCAGCTATTCTCACCCAAAAAAGTGCCAGCTATTCTCCATGTCAAGTTGATTAAGTGAGAGGGAGTAGACCAGAAGGTCAAGCCTATGCTTGGTATCATTGGAAATGATAAAAAGGTTCCAATGACTAGAGTCTAGAGTTAAGATGTACTTTCCACAATATTTTTCCACTATTACCAATTGACCCCAAAACTTTTCTAGCTCACAACAACCAAATAATATTCCATCTTTTCACTGTTAAGAAAAGAATAAAGGAGACAGAAGTTGTAAAAGCAGCTTGCATGGATGCTTAGATTCTATAGTTTCTTATTGTTGCGCTTAACGTTTACAATAAAGATAAACATAGGATATTGTAAAATAATAGCAGAAATTATAAGTAGGAGTGCTTAAGGACCCATTCTAGATTGCATAACATGGCACAAAATATTTCAAACATAAGATTTAAGGACAGACATCCTCCTATCAGCTAGGAATACTATGTTTTACATTGACTATGATGAATAACTTAAAAAACGCCTACTGCAACCGACATTCACATCAGTTTTTCATTGAAAATTGAGTTATTCAAACAAAGTGAATCTAACATTTTACAGAAATACCGACATAGCCAAACTACAAATAAAATAAAACATGTATGTGTAATGCAATTTCTTGAATTACTCAAATTCCATACAATTTGATCAAATTATATACCAAAACAGAAGGGTCTATATCATGCCAAGCAATTATATAGGAACAAACAAGTGCACCAATTCAAAAAATCTGTTTTATTGTTTAATTCTCTATAACTTACTTGGATTGGTGGGAATACTTTGTACATTCCTGAAAAAGTTTTCTGGATCAACTGCAGTCTTGATCTTCACCAACCTCTCATAATTGTTATTAAAGTACTTGACTCCATAAACCACTCCTTCTTCATAGCTGTTCTTTCCAAAATTGTTGGTACCAATGTCAAGGTCCCTGTAATTTAAGAAGGCCCTTCTTGGACTATTGGACACAAATGGGGTCATGAAACTGTATAGCCTTCTAGCCTGATCAGTATAATTATTTTCTGCAGCAGCTCCTGGCTCCTTCCAATTCACAGAATACTGAATCTTGAAAAGGTTACCTTCTCTGTGAGGAAAAGGGGTGGCATCATATGGAACCTCACTCATTTTTCCTCCATAAGGATTGAAAACAAATCCAGTTTTTCCCAATTCAATCATCATCTTCCATATCCCTTCCAACCCTTCTTTGGAAATTGTTCTCTCCACATAATCAGATTTCCTCTTAAGGAAACTTGCATTGTTGATATTCCTGTCAAGCAATACATCTGGTTTTGTACCAATGTCAAAATTAGCCCACCAAAGCACAGAATCAATCCAACTCATTTCAGAACAATTTTCCTTCTTTAAACCAAGGACAGGAAACTCCTTATCCAAATTTGTGACAAGTTCATCAGCCCCTCCAAGAAACAAAGCCATAACAGTGGCTTTGATTGTTTTCTGCCCCTTTACAACCTTAGAACTCACAGGCTGCAAGAGCAGCCTCATGAAAAGCCTATCATCTGTATATGGTGCAACCTGCTGCCACTGCAAAACAAGCTCAGTGGCATTCTGTTCCAAAGTCTTTGCAGCCTCAAACACTGTAACAATTTCTGGTACTTTAACCAACTTAACAGTGTATGATAATATGACTCCAAAACTTGCTCCACCCCCTCCTCTAATGGCCCAAAATAGGTCTTCCCCCATAGCCTTTCTGTCAAGAATCTTGCCATTGACATCAACAACTTGAGCATCAATAACATGATCAACAGATAACCCATATTTTCTTATCATGTTACCATACCCTCCTCCACTCAAATGGCCACCAACACCAACAGTTGGACAAACCCCTCCAGGAAAGCCATGAACTTTACTCTTCTCCCAAATTCTATAGTAAAGTTCTCCAAGTGTGGCACCAGCTTGAACCATTGCAACCTCATTTTGAATATCCACTTTGATATTCCTGAGATTGAACATGTCAAGGATAATGAAGGGTTCCTTGGAGACATATGAGATACCCTCAAAGTCATGGCCACCACTCCTTATTTTGAGTTGAATCCCAATGCTTTTGGAGCAAATCACAGCCTCTTGGACATGGGATTCTTGTAGAGGTGTGACAACAATGAAGGGTTTTGGTGTTGAGGTGGTGTTGAATCTGGAATTACGAATATAGGCTTGGAGAACAGTGGAAAAGGAAGCGTTTGTTTGAGCAAAGACTATGTTGGAGGCTAGGTTTGAAATTTTTGTGTGATTTGATTTTGATAGGCACTGAAGGAAAGTACCATAGAGTGTTTCTGCTGTTGGGTTTGCCACCAAAGCAGAAATATGAGGAAGAAGAGGAAGAAGAAAAATCGCAGAGAAATTGGGAAAGGGACTAGATTTTCTCATTGGTTTGTTGACTACTTGACTTGGAGAGTACGTGTATGTATGAATTGTGGGAAAATCAAAAACCAATGGAGAGTGTGATTACGTTGTCATGCATGTTAGGGGTGTTCATCAACCGATCCAATCCAATGTCAACCGCACTAATCGAACCAAAAAACCGACAACTGAAATAACCGAAAACCGAAAAAATCACAAACCGAAAAAAATCGAAAATTTTCATTAGATTGGATCGGATTTCGGATCCTATATGTAAAACCGATCCAATCCAAACCGAACCGAAATTATTTAGTTCAATGAAAATAATTTGATCTTTATATTATAAAAGTAATTATTAGTCTTTATATTTTTATAAGTTATCACCTAGTCCTTATATTAGAGAGTTTAATTGATATGTAAATGTAATGTTAGTGTAAAAATTTTACATCGTTAACCAATTATAAATCATGTTATAAGTGACTTTTAATATATTTAGGACAATAATCAAACATTTATAATGATTTAACAATTTATAATTAGGTGATAGTGTAACATATCTTTACAAATGAGAGTGCATATCAATTCATGTATATCCCGTTATAACACTTATTAGAAATTGTCAATATAATATTTTAAAATTATTTTTATTTTAAATAAGTAAATAAATTCATACGACTTTTTTAAATACTTGATCAAATCCAAATCGAACCGAAATATTGGATGTTCTTTGATGTAAATAACTATGTAAATATGTATCGATAAAAACCGAATTATTCAATTCAATCCAAACCGCATTTGATTGGATCGGATCGGATCGGATTTTTGAAGGAAAAACCGATCCTATCCAAACCGCATGTTATTTTTATCATTGAATCGTATGACTTTTTTGATCAAAACCGATTCAATCCAATCCGCGAACACCCCTAATGCATGTTACTTCCAGAGAAGACTCGTGATCCAACTTAATTATAAGAAAAAAAATTAATCTCTCTGATCTTTATCATAAATAAAAAAATCTCAAACTGTTTGGTTTAATATATAAATAAATTTTAATTATTTTATTTTATTTAATGATGTTATTTTAAAAATATCTTTCATTTAATACAAATTTTATTTTTCAAATGATTTCTTTTAATTTAGGAAACAAACTAAATTTTTAAATAAGATTAATAATATTAAATGAGATTATCTACCCATCTTAACATGTGTGTTCTATTTAAGCAATATTTAACCAACTCAACTTTATTTATTGTTAGTATTCCAAAAATAAGAAAATTAATCAATTCAATCAATTCTCTTTTTGCTTTTTCAAGAACATTGTATACTCCCGAGATAATTAAAATATAGTTTAGTAATTATAACTATTTTTATATAAATCAATATAATTAAACTAAATTAATTAAATTCTTTAATAAATATGAAATTAATTAATTTTGTTTATAATTTAGTCCGAAGAAAGTATTTCTTTGAATACTTTTGTCCACGCTTTGAAGCGTACATTTTCACTAATGACAAATTGACTGAATGTTTATGTATTTATTACAAATTGTCTAATTTGCAATAAAGAATTATCACTAGGGATGTCAATTTTATCCGTCTCGTGAATACGCATGGATAAAATCTGCAATGCAGTGCGGGATGGGTAGTTAAACGGGTACCCGCAGGTAAAAGAAACGGGTAATTTCAATACCCGTTTATAAACGGGGCGAGGGCGGGTATCACACTATCCGTGCCAGCGGATACCCGCATCCGTTACTTAAATTACTAAAATACCATTTATTATATATATGTAGTAATTGTTAAATGTATTTGTTTATTTTTGCTAGTAACTTTTGTAATTGGATAATGCTTTGATGCTTTCTTAACATCTATTTGTATGAACATGGTTATTTTAAATTGAATTATGCATATTTTAACAAATTTTCAAGTAAAAAGAGTATATATTTTTTCCGAAAAAAATAATCCGCGGATACCCGCAAACCCGCGGATATCTGCGAAACCCGTTGGATACCCGCCCGAAAGATACCCGCGTGGGTAACAGACGGGGACGAGTACGGATTTTACCAGACGGGTAGGGGGTCGAGGAGTGCTACCCGTGCCCTCCCCGCCCCGTTGCCATCCGTACTTATCACCTTGGTTTTTGATATCCACTTAAGGTTAAGTAATTAATAAAAAAAATTCTACTTAATACTACCTCCAATACTTAATACAAGAAACAAAATCCTGAATTACACTGACCAAGGAAATGCATTGAAAATAGTTAATTGTAATTAATATTTATATAAATTTTCAAAAATGCCCCTTTTAATTAATGAACAAACTCATTTGTTGATATATCTCGTAAACATAAATCTTATTATAAATAAGGGTAATATTAGAAATTATCATTTAATGTGTGAAAATTGATACACGTTTCTTATATTTTGGACAAAAAAAAGTACCAATTTGTTTATTATATTAAGGACCGGAGGGAGTAGTTTTTAATATCTTGTTAATGAGTGTCCTAAAAATATTGGTTAAGAAAATTATAAAAGAAAATTTGTATTAAAAAAGTAAGTGTAACATTTTTCAATGTATTGAAGACACCAATTTCCCATACAAACTTTCTTATTTTGATTCATTAATCAATGCCATGAGGGCATTAGTAAGCATTTTCTAGATTCTTGCTAACCAAAGTGCCTTTGGACATTAGTTAAGGATATCAATAAAAGCAAGTTTTCACTTTTCATTGAAAACTTTTTTTTTATTAGTGTGTTCATCAATGTCCTTAAAGCACTTGTTAGCTTTTGATATAATAAATATAACAATTTCTTGTATAAATTTGTCTTTTTATATTCCTGTAATGAATAGGAGTTGGAGAAAGGAAAATAAAATGATAGAATGAAAATGATTTTAAATTGATTTTTTTTATAACGTGGAATACATTTCTAGTTTTCTTCTTTGTAATCGTTTGCAAAAATGATATTGCTCCCCAAAATATTTTAGTTGAAAGTCGGTAAACTTTTTTGAGTTTTTCCGGTAAGTGTTAATGAATGATAAATCAAATAGATAAAGTATTTATTTAGCAACAATTGGTTGTAGTGAAAGTGATCTATGACTTCAAATGAAATTAATCGAAAGAGTAAGGAGTTCGAATTTTGAAATCGTCAACTTGAAAAGTACTTTACCTAACACCATCACCTTCGACACAAACCCTAAAGATTAGTTTCATAATTTTGTCCTGATCAAAGACAAAAAAAAAAAGGCTAAAATATCTATTGAAAGATGAAATGAAATGGAAAGAAATAAAGTTATTTGTTGTTGTTTTAGTTACAAAGTAAAAGGACAAAAAAAAGTTTGTTGTTTGATATTTTATAATGAAATAAAAGTGGAGGAGAATAAATAATAAGTTAGTTATCCATTTACTTCATGGATCCTCTTCTTCATAAAAGGTCAACTGATCAATATATATTTATAATTAATGTACCAAACAATAAATTGTCAATTAACCAGATTTTTATATGATTCTAAAATTATCAATCAGATAATAAATCATTTTTTCTCATAACATAAAAATATCATTTAGACACGAGATAAAAGTATGCGAATTTAATTTATTGTAAACAATAGTTTTGCTAACAATTGAGTACACTTGTAAATTTTGCACACAAAAAAAAAGACTCTAATTACCCATATTGATTAAATTATGAATCAACCGCTGGCCTATACGTGCCTTACAATTGTGCTTGTCGATTTTTATTGAGTTTCTAAACCTTAATGTTGCATCAAGGATCGTATGGTGTCGTTAATTGAGAACTATGTGAACCTTCCTTTCCGGTCATAGTGACACCCATGTTGTCCCATGAGTTTTGTATTCTTTGATTTTTTTTTTTCTTAAACTTTGTATCAAGATTGACTTTTCATCTGAGGATATTATGTATTGTGTGTCTTTGGATTCTGATATGATAATGTACGAACCTCATTCTTGAAAGATTTTTATTTGGCTCCTCCTTCACTTATTATGATGATGGATAAAAAGGCAGCAAAAATTTAAATAATTTGAAGAATATGAATAATTAGGGTTGATAATATAAAAATATAAAACATTGACATCTTTATAAACTGAAATTAATTTGATTATCCAATAGTTTTCTAGTATTAAGTGAATCATTATACATAATCAACATAGAATCAATTTGAACATATATTTGCACATGGTTAGAGAATAAAAACATATTCAAAGGGAATTTGATTAGTCAATTAAAATAAGTGGTATGTGGTGATGAAGAAAGACAAACGACAATTGACAAAATGTAGCATGTAATGTTTTAGATATTTCAATGAAGTTTGCTACTGTAAGTACTGTTATTTTAGAATAAAGCACTTCAATGATTTTTATGGTATTTAAGGGCTCGTTTGGTGGTCAGGATAAGAGAGACAGGATATGATAAGCTATCATATCCTGTCTGAAACTATTGTTTGGTGAGTCAGCATGATAGGATAAACCAATCCTCTCTCCTATCCTATCATGACCATCTAGTTAAAATTCTATCCTGAGGGGGGAGCTGGGTTAGAACTCGACGGGATAGGATAAGGTGATTTAAAGTATAATAAAGTATAAAAAAAATGTATACATAAAATAATTAAATTATAATAAATTATAATATGGTTATCGAAAAAGGTATAGTAAAACATAAAATAATAAAAATATTAATGATTAATTTTAAAAATTATTATTTCTTCTCACAAGGCTAATTTTGTTATTTTATATTATTTTTAAAAACTGAAAAATAAATAAAAAATATTCTAATAATTTAACTATATGTAAACTAAAACTAAAAATGAATATTTAAAATTATAAAAAAATTAATTTTAATTAAACAATATTTTAAAAAATTTAAATATTATATGTAATTTTATCACAAGGACAATTTTGTCTTTTTATATAATCTTAAAAAATGAAAATTATAAAAAAATTAAAATCTAATAAAATATAAAAACATTCGGAACAAGAATGAAAATTTTAAAATTCATGCTAAAATTACAATCTTTATTCAGTTTGGTTATCCGTGATACCAAATATCGGATAAGATAACGATTTATCAATGCTCATATCCAATCATACTCATGTTCTATTACTTTATACTATCCGCCACTATTCTATCCTGACTATCAAACGAGTGTTAAAACGATGCTTCACATGAATTGAGGGGATTGAACAGCTATTATTACTATCATACATGTGACTACTATTCATTTTACAATGAATGGATTAAATGGCATTCATAGCTATTCAAGTAGAATAGCGTATTATTAGTGGTTGAATTGAATAGAAAGAAGTTAAAAGCCACTCAACCAGAGAGCGAGAATACAAAAAAGAATTGCTGATCTGACTGAATTAAAAAAAAATCCAAGAAGTTGACATGACAGTTTTAAAGATCGTGCTTCAGGTTTTATATATTATAATAATAAATAGATGTGTGTGTCTTAGCTTAGTTGATAAATGGTAATGGATCTGGATCTCTTCCTTTGTGAGAGGATAAGATTGAATCTAAACCTTACATTTGTATTAAATAAATCTATTTTAAGATGACATAAGTTAGTCTGGCATAAATGTAAGCTTGGGATTCGTTGAATGCGACTCTCCTATGTTCCCACAACTGAAGAGGATTAATCTGCCCGTAATTCCTAATTATGCAATGCAAATTTCTTCCCATGAAAATTTGTGATAAGGTGAATAAAGCTTGTGAAGACAAAGATTTCTGCAAACCAAAGCAGAAAAAGGGTTTGGTTTTGGTCATTGAAGAAGTATGAGATGTGACTTCATCATGAAACTCAATTGAGGGCTTATTCATATTTCATAGAATGGACCCCCTTCGGGTTGAAGTGCTTATATCAAAATTGAATTTATTTTTAAGTTAATAAAATGTATATATTACAATTTTAACTCATTAATTGATCTAAAAATGATTTACTTTACATATAATCTTACTTTAAAGAAGTTTCTTTAAATGGGACATTTTAAAAGAACTTTTTTGGTTCAATTAGATGAGATGACAAAAATAGTCCATGATAAAAGATAAAGATGAACTTATCGACACATTATTTTTAATGCTTTCTTCAACACACCTTTTTTTTTATTATTCCAACACACATTTTATTATTGGGATGAATTTCATGTGGGACCTATTATATTTTGCGAGTCTCGTGAAATTCACTCAACCCAACATCAAGAATGTGTTGGGGAGAGTATTAAAAAAAATATATTGCTAACACTTCTCTAAAGGAAAATTTGAAATTACATGGTAACTTTTTCGGGGTGGGGGTGGTTTGGATAACTCAAGTGGTTTGAGTTAAGGATATAAGGAGTTTGAGGAGCAGGAAGTCCAAGGTTCAAACCTTGGTAAAAGAGAAAAAAATTAATATAACACCTAACTACCAACATATTAACTTTTTCAAACCCTAACTATGAACATTTGCCTATAAAAAAAAACATGCTAACTTTTTCATTGTATCTTTTTTGTTCATTCAAGTTTATCTCCGTTGGTATAACTCATTGGAGTTGTTAACCTTTTTTTTATGAGTTTCGTTATGTCACATCACCATTTTTTCTACTTTAAGAAACTCTCTATTCTAATAATGCAATTCTAAGAAATTTACTAAATGGATCCCACGAGTTATCTTACACTTCCATATTTTTATTTTTCTCTGGATTCATGATTTCTTATTTGATGCTTCTATAAGAATCAATTGCTTATAGCTTATAGAAGCAGGTATTCTTATACCTGGACATCACGTCATTGTGCTCCCATTGTATAACACACCCTTTGCGCTACATGTTGAAACTAAAAGACTGAAAATAATTACGCTGATTACTTTCGGAAAAATATAATTTTCTCTATTTCTTAGCTTCCTTGAAAATTAGTGATAAAATTTTCTTTTTCTTTTCCTCAAACGATACAACCAAAACCTTTATAATTAACAAACAACCAAATACATATATATGCATCGATAAGGTTTTACATATGGCCCTTTATATTACAATCATTATTTAAGCCATAGCATAAGGAAAACACACATAAACTAATAGGAGCGGTACTACTTTCCAAAAAGTGAACCCAAATCATAATCCTACAGCTGGTCATACTTAAGAATACCCATTGGAAAATCCTCCCGAGAACTCCCCGCCCGCAGAAGTATCTAGGTTAGTCCTCCACATGTTTCCGTCACTAGCCTCGTCAAAATGCAGGGAACGCATTCCCGTGTGCGTTATCGGACTCATTTTGCTCATTCAGATTTCTATATATATATATATATATATATATATATATATATATATATATATATATATATATATATATATATATAGTAGCATAGTAGAAACCCAATATGAAAATAAATAAAGCAAGGGTGAGATACCATCATTGAGTTTCATCATGATAACTACATGCACGACACTCAAACAAACACCAGGTATACATATTATAAATATTTCCTACCAATGGGATTGATACCCGATCATCCAATCGTGATTTTTCAAAAATGCATGACACTTCAATATCCATTCCTATGAGTCTTGACCTCTATTCTCCGGAAATTCCTAACTTCCCTTCTTCGAGCAATGATTAGGCTGCGATACCCTTAACAAAATTGTCTCATGAGATCGGCCTCTAAATTTAGGTCCGGCTCCAATTGTTTAGGGAATATCACGATGGAGCACCTAAAATAATATTGGAATAGTTCCCTATTGAGTACATTCGTGTCGGGTAACCGAATTCCACGACCCGAGGTTGCAAGGCCCCAAGTATTCGCTGGATTTTTGAAGCCTGAATGTCCCTAAGACCCAAAGACCCTAGAATTTATCTTTGGTCCGTAACTAACCAATTTACCCAATTCACCATTTGTGAAATTGTAGCTCAATACCCAAGGCATGTCTGTCCAAATATGACATGTTTGCCGGACTATGCATATAAAATCCTTTGTTATCGTAATTGTTCTTTGTCGTTTGTTTTTCCTCTGTCGAGGCTTAACGCTCCCGACTACCCTTCCTTAGGTATTCCAATTCCTTTCCTTTCCAAGTGCAATTTCCTTTTAGGAACACTAGCCCGACATCTCGGCAATCTAGGTCCTTATCCTTTCCTTGATTTTTCCCCAAATAATTTTCGTT
>CM061068.1:88932959-88994696 GCA_030762895.1 Sophora flavescens | reverse complement strand
ACAGTCAAAGGGAGTGGCTTGGTGCCACAGTGGTGGTGGCGGCCTATGGTTGCTGAGTGGTATGATTTGGGCGGCCTGTGGAGCAATGGCAGAGATGGAGGAACTTGGATCAAAAATCTGATCTGTTTTTGTGTCTGTATTTGTTTTTTTATCTTTGATTGAGGTGGAGAAAATTAAATGATAGGGAGGTGTTGGAGGCAGAAGATGAAGATGGTTATGGAGGCAGAAGATGAAGAAGGTGTTGCAGGAAGCCAGGAAGGAAGAAGCTAACATATTTTTTTTTAAAAAAAATTTATCTTTTATTAAATAAATTGATATTTTAATAAAAAGTAGTCAGAAAATTAAGTCAACGCAGTCAAACCGTTAAAAATGGATGGAAGGACCTAATTGTAAACTTTTAGAAACTTCCAAGATGAACCATAATTGAAATTTTGGAGATCAAAATCACACAATGACAAAAGTACAATTAAGTCTTTTTTATATATATAATTAATACATAAAATTCTATGGAAACTGAAGTCACCACATTTGAAAGATAGGACATGCTACACGGTTAAGCTTCCAATTATTCTTTTATCCCCTTCATTGTTTTATTAATTCCATAGTTAACTCAGATTATAGATAGCCTTTGTCCTTGCAACATTGAATTGCTTCAGTAAATATTTCCTCAGGCCCATACTTGAATTTGAATCCAGCATCAATGAGTTTCTTCGAGCTCAAACCCGCCATTCTCTCTTCCTTAACTTCTTTTAGTGAGCTATAGGACATGAAAAAGATTAAACTGTCAGTTGTAAGGTACACTCAAATACTTAATAATGGTGTTACATAGAAGGACAATTGAACTCACTCTCGTGTTGGTATTTGAAATTCTGGGAACTTTGCACGAACAATTTCAGTAATTTCTTCGAAGGATATAGTACCATTTAGTGAGCAAATATATCTCCCTTTCGGATTTGGATGCTCAAAAAGAAAAAGATGTGCTCTAGTCACATCATCCACATGTACTATAGGGAAGTGAAAGAAAACACCATATTCATACACACCTGCAGCGTCAATTTCTTTTTATCAAGAATACCTTACAATGAATGTTAAAAATAGTTATCTAATTCATCATTTAAGCACAAGATATGAAATTAAGATTGTGATCATGAACGCATTAGGTTCGCTTTGCTAATGTTGCATCAGTTGCTGCAATCAATAGCATATCATGTGATGCGGTCCACAAGTTCAATCATTGTTGAGCAAAAATCAATAGGGAGCTAAAATTTGTTGATGTATTAGAATTTAATATCAAATTCTTATGTTAAATAAAACCAGAATAATCACTTATTTAATTAGAAAACCAAAACCAAACTTATTAATCTGAAAGTCTGAAACTGAAAAAATAAGTCAAGAGTTAGAATACCATGTTAAAACAATACTAAACACGGTCTTTTATAGGAGATCATTTTTTACCATGTTGAAACATTGAAAGTTGAAACCCAGAGCATGTTTTGGGACAGTTGAAATTTTTAGATTTCAGCTATTTTTATGGTATAAAAGTTGTTTTGGTAAATAATTATCATGTTTGGGTCTTTAGTTTATATTGTTAAAAAGCTTTTTGTGTGAAAAAAGCTGTGTTTTTACAAACATCTTTGCAAGGACGGTTGGATTGTTAAAAAGAGATTATTTTCTAAATTGTGACCCAGACCCATTTCTCTGTTCGCTCACGGAGTCATGGTACCACATATATAAGAAGCATGAAATGATGCCAAAGAGGTGCTACCTTTTCCATTTGCTCATGGTGCCTTTATATTTTATTTTTTTATCAATTACATTAAAAATTGACATTGAAATTTTTAATGTCAAAGATGCCAAAATGAAACGAGTCAAGTATGCTAATCACCTAAATATTATATTTTTATTCTTTATCAATTATATTAAAAAATAATATTTAATTAACATAAAAAAGTAAACATTTTAACCAGTTTTCCTTAAAAGAAATTAAAAAAGTATCAACTACTATTAATATAAACAAATAACTTCGTATCCTTTTTCGTAATTTACTATATAAAAGTGATTATTTTTGCACCACCAAAACAAAATAGATTATGTTAAAATCGCTTTTCAAAGAAACATATCCAAACAAAAAAATTGATTGTAATCGATTATTTGAAAACAGATTATCAGCATAATCTTTTTTTCCTATCTTTCCCAAACACACTCTCAATGTCATGGGGCAACAAGACTCCTCCAAAGTGAGATTTTCTCTGAAAGAGAATATAAGTATGCACAATTAAATTTAGGTGGGTTAAAATTATGATATAATTTAAATTAAATCAAGTGTCAAAACATCATTACTTATTTATTTAGTGATGATCTCACCTTAAAACTTAAAACAGCTTATTATGTACTAAGGACTAATAAGGCATGGAATTCACCATTAAATTATACTTTATTTAAGCTGATTAATAAGAAGGAGTAGAAGTTGGTTGCAGAACATACCAAACAACCAAGTTACTGCAAGCTGAACTGAATCAGGAAGCTTAGGACAAACGAAGGGTCCAATAACAAAAGGAAGAAGCACAGCCACAACATCCAACCCATGTTGTTCTCCAAATTCAAGAACTGCCTTCTCTGCCAATGTCTGAGAGATTGAAATATACCAACCAAATGGCTTCATCTTCTTAAGAAAATCTACATCACTGTGGTAACTCTCATCTACTAGTTCAACTTCTTTTCCACTATATATAACAGAAGCAGAACTCGCAGTGTAAATAACTCGCTTCACAGTTTTTGAATTTAAGCAGACTTTTAAAATGCCTAAGGCTCCATCAATGGTTTTTTTGGTCACTACTTCCACAGGTTCTTGCAAATCAATTGGACTAGCAGTATTAAAGACCCCAATGCACCCTTCAATTGCTGGACCAAAACTTTCTGGATTGTTGAGATCTGCATTGAAAATTTGTAGCTTTTGGGAAGCACCTGGTAAATTTGTGAGGAAGCTAACATCTTTTGTGCTTTTACCTAATATCCAAATAGCATTGCTTGAATTAGCTTATTCATGTTGCAAAATCAATCAATCATAAGTTGTTATAATAGTAAAAATATTTAACTCCAATCGTAATTACCTCGATGTATGGAATAATTTGTAATTGATTGATCACGTAAAAAAAAACTTTATACGTTAGTATATCAAAATTTCCCTTTAAACTATATATCTAGATGGAAGAGTGAATGGCTGAGGCTTTTTAAAAAATATATATATATGTAAATGATTAGAGGTTAGAACTTTGATGCAATATCCGATAGAGGCATATCCGACAAGAAACTCCGTTGCACAATATTTCTTGCTCATGAGAAAGTTTTGATTAGGCTATTTTTCAACAAAACTTTTTGAAGGACTCACTCTTAGGTGGAGTTCTTATGTCCACTCTTCATTAGTGAGTCATCTTTAAATATCACTGTAAATTAAGCTTGTAACATATCTAGGACAAACTTTCACTTCCCATAGATGTACCAAAAAGAATTTTAAATTTCAATGAAATAACAATTTGTCAAATTATTTATGTTCATCAAAGAATAACCATTTGGAGATATTAAAGTGAAGACTATTTTTTTAAAAGTAGTTTAGACCTTTAAGATTCTCCCCAAAATATTATTTAGTGAAATCAATTCTAATAAAAATTTTAGAGAAAAATCTAAGATGAGAGTAGTCTCTCTCAGGCATAGTTATAAACTCAAACAAGAATAAATTTATAGATAGTTAATAAATACAAAAAACTATTAAAAATTATTGAAACATGATTCAATTTTACACTGATTAAAATGCTTGTTACCATCCTAATTTTTTTTTTTAAATGAAATTATAATTGTTAATAAAGAAGGTCAGCTTTATGTTTTTGCTTCTTCATTTTTAAAATTTTTTATTTTACTTCATGACAGCCACTTTACAATACCTCCTCAACATATCCCATATTATTAAATCAGCTTCAAAACTTGTGTCTAAAGACCAAATAAGTTAATAATAAATGTCTTTCACGGTTTTTTTTTTTTTACTTCACATGTCTTCTATTACGAAGGAAGAAGACGTGAAAATAAAAAGGAATAATATATTTAAAAAATATAAGTTAGCAATAATTTGGATCAAATTGAAAATAAAAATTATTTCTGTATTCTCTTTTTATTTATAATTTACAAAAGGAACGAAAATCTTACCTGGACTGGATCTAACGGTAGTATTAACATAATAACCTTCGGATAGGAGTCTCTTGATCATCATAGAAGCAATAAATCCTGTACCTCCGGTGACACATACTCTTCCTTTCCCCTCTTCCATTTGGACCCTCTCACTTTCAATAATATATGCTTTAAATTCTACGGAGTTTTGATTAACTGAAAAGAATCTGGCTGAGCAAGCTATATATAAATACTGCTCATTTTTTGATTTGGTTTTATTTTATAGTGGAGGAGCTGGGCCAAGTGAGCCACGATATCAAGCCTCCCCCGACACCACATTAGAGGTGCGGATGGGACGAATTTATTTAAAAGAGAAAATTTAGATACATTTCTATAGGTATATTAAGTATTATTTTTCAATAAAATTAAGACTTGTGTAATAATACATGTTATGTTTTTATTTATGAGTTATTACACATGTCATAATTCTATTAAAGAAAAAAAATACCTAATATACATATAGAATTATATCTAAATTTTATACTTTATTTTAATAAAAATCATTTATTTTAATCCGAATACCACTTGATTATATATAGTCCAATCATATTAGTTTTTAGTTATTATATTTAAACACAAATTTTATACATCATATGTGACACCATATAGATTTATCTATATCTCTCATTTATTTTTTTATCATTTTTATATATACGTTTTTCTAAAATACACTCAAAAAACAAAAAGAATACTTTATGGTATCCCCAATTTGTGTAAAAAATTATTTCTCGTTAATTTTTGTTATTTATTATTTACTACACTATCCCCCTACCTTATAGGTGTTTTTCAAATTTGACTTCGACTTGTCTTGGGTATCCTCCATTTACTTTGTTCAAGTCCATGTTCCTTCGTTATTTTTCAAGGGCTACCTTTAATGATGGGAGACTATGGTATCCTTTCCATTATCATATTTTTTTTATTATTCTATCCATGATTCTAATTTATTAATTATTATTTTTATTAAATCTATTTGTCTGTCATATTTTATATAATCATGGTATTTATAGTGATATTTCATATGTTTATTACATATATATGTAGCAATAGATTTTAACTCCTTTATTAATTCTATTAATGTATTTTGACTAGATAAATTTAGCATACTTGGTTTGTAAACAAATTTTCCTATATTTTGAGAATCCATAAGTACTTAGCTTTGATACCAATTTCTTGATACCACCTTGAAATCCATCTCTAAATTCATCCTTTTATTCATAACTTTAGTCTGTTCCGATGGTAATCCATATTTTTCTCGTAAATTTTCTATAAATTCCAATATTTCTCTTATTTCTTCATTTATCCAATTAATATTTTCTTGTTCATATTCAATTTCAATCATTAGTTGAATTCGTTTTAAATAGTATTTCTCTTGTTTATATTGATTTTTTAATTTATCAATTATTATTTGTTTATAGTCTTTTGATAGATTCATAGTTAAAACAAATAAAATTTCATTATTCATTTAATCATCGAGCAAATCATAGTCTTAGTATATATCATCTAATGACAGTCTATCATACTCAAAAGTCAATCCTAATTCTTCCACGTAATTACATTCTATGTCTAATGATATATGTGCTAAATAATAATCTTCTTGTCTATATTGAGCCTTTATTTTCTCAATTATTAATTGTTTACAGTCAATGGGTAAGTTCATTACTAAAACACCTATTATTTCTTTCTTTGTTTGGTCATCAAATTCTGAGTATATTTCTATTTATTCGTTATCATTATCTTCAAAAGGGGTGCTTCTATTCTAAAATAATTAGATGAAGTTGATGTGGAACTTGAAGATCCAATACTTTTTATTTTTTCTATATCTTCCATAATTTGTTTTCTATATTTTTCTCTTTTATTTTCTAATTCAATTAATTCTTTTTCCTTTTTTATGATATATTTTTCCATTAGTTTTCTATTTCTATTTTCTGGATCCCTTTTAAGATAATGATCATAGATGCCCATGAAATATTTTATATCTCTCTTTTTCTGATCTATTTTGTTCTGAAATTCTTCGAGAATTTTTCTTAATTCTTCTCCTCTATTCGTATTCTATTTCTTAAATATTGAGCTAGATCTCTCACTTGGTTTGATAATTTATTTATATTTTCATCTTCATCAGTTTTTTCTGGTTTAGGAAAAGTAATTGGTTTTGGAATTTGTCTAAAACTTAATTATTTTGGATTATTTATAGATATTCCTAGTTCAATTATTTCATTTCTTTTAGGATAATAAATTTTTCCTATTTCCTCAAAAAGTCTTGGTATATCTATTCTATCATTATTTCCGAAAGTAATACTATGATGAGAATTTGTTAATGCATAATTAACACAATAAGTAATTGAGAAGATTTTATCTCTTGGTCTCATTAAATTACTTCTTAAGAATCTATGTTCTAAGGTTAAAGATTGATCTAATCATTGGGTATCTAGAGGAATTCCAATATTTGGGTGGATTTCAAATATTAATTTAACATAAGCTAAATTTCCTTCAATAACTCCTAATATTTTATCCTTTGGATCAGTTATTCTATAATCTTTCAAAACTAATTCTCTAGGTGAATTTATTCCTTCTTGAAATGTAGCCTTAATTAAATCATGTATGGCTCCTATATGAATATATCCTATTTTTCTCATATGTTGTTCCTTTTTTAAATTCCTTCTTTTTAATTCGGTTAATTTCTTTTTATTTAATAACTGTATACAAGTATTTCCTTGTGCTTCTGATATATCAATTGGAGTTTCATTAACTATCTTCCCATAGTATATAATATTTTCTTTCTGATTAAATCTTTTCATTATTCATTCGAGTTTTTTCATATTTGCATCCTTTGCTGAGTTTAAACCCTCTTTTTGTATTTTCTGAAATATTTTTGGATTTATTAAAATAATTCCTTCATAATTCCCATCTTCCTCAATAATTTGTAAATGCTCTATATCAGTATTATCAATATTTTCTCTTTCTATTTCAGACATGATTAATTCTTAATATAGACTGAAAGGTTGATAAGCCATATCCGATTTGGATTTCTTTGAAATTATTTCTGAATTCTTCTGCCCACTATTGCTTCCGCTTAGTCAAGTTGAATGAAATTCAATAGTGAAGTAGTTTCAAAGTAAAGTAGTTGGAATTTTTTTTAGTAATGAAGGTAGTATTTATTGATGGTAAGTAGAGGGTAATACATAGAACATAATGGATTCACTCTCAAGAATTCGACTAAACATTCCTAAGGGGGACTAGCACAATTCTCTATCAAAGAGAACTTCTCAAAGACGAGAGGTTTTTCTGAATGAAAACTCTGCTTTGCCTCAGCATAAGAGGACTTATTTATACACCTAAGGGTGGTAGGTAATTTACACAAAAGTCCTTACTGTTTACATCAGTCCTTTAATCAGACTTTCAATAATTCACATGATGGCGTATGTGCTTCCGTCATTCTTCTATTATTTCATCGTCTGAGTCTTTATCCTCTTGACGACGGTCCTTTTTTGACACGCATCTTTCACATGCATGATTTCCATTTTCTTTTATCATTGAGCAAAGTTGGTTGAGGATAGCTGGCCGGTAGTTCATTGATAGTCCTTGGAGTGCATAGAAAGATAGTTCAAAGTTTGTTAGTAGTGCCAATTCTTTTTATTTAATTATTTTTCCACTTGTCTTGCTTAGGAGCAAAACGTGTGGATCTTTGTATAGTGCTTTAATGAAGGAATCTTTTCCAATAATTTGGCATTGGGTGAAAATACTTGCTAGCTGGTTGGCTAGAATGGTAGTAATTTGATCTTCATTATATTCTTCTCTAGTCGGTTCATCTCTCATAAAGAAGCTATTATTACTTACTCCAATAAAGATTAAGTGCTTTGATGGTTGCCTAGTGACAAAGTCGGGATAGGCTGAGTAGAATTTCAAGAAAATAGTTCTTTCCCTTGCAACATTTCTCTTGTAATTCTGAACGGCTTCTTTCAGACTATATGGGAATAAACTAATTTCTTCTAAGTCTTTGTTCAAATAAAGACATTCAATAAGTACGAATTGGAACATATTAGATGCCAGTATTGAGGATGCTCGGGAGTAATTATGGCCTTAACTTCATTATTTCCATGGAATTTTTCTTTTGAAAATTGGATTTGAAGTTCATGGTCTTTTCGAGAAGTAATTTGGTAGTCGTCAATAGAAGAAGGAACTCTTCCAAGTATTCTCATCAAAGTCTTTGGTTCTGGTGGAGTCTTTATTGTTTCAGAAAAAGTTTTTGGGCCAAGATAAATTTCTTTACCCTTATTTTGTCTTTCTTGGTGCTCTTTCAAAGTCTTTTCTTGGTGATCCTTCAAAGCTTTTTCCGCTTCTTCTTTTGTTCGAAATCCTTTATGATATACTCCAGAAATTCCTGTGCAATGAAGGGATGCTTTGTGCCAGTCATCATAAATTCTTGGAAAGTCCATTAAAAATGGTGTACCATTTTTCCTTAGTACCTTCTAGTACTTCAATATTTGCCTTGATCAGATCTAATTCCATCAAATTTTTGCTTCTCTAGTACTTTTTGAAGTTGTATCTGCTTCTTTATTGCTTCAGTTGTTTGTTGCTCCATTCTCTTGATAATGTATATGCAAGAACATTTTTATCTCCTTTAATATGGGAGATTGAGTAATTATATTCGGCAAGTTTCATTTGTCATCTAATCAATCGTCCTTGTTTATAAGTCCCTTTATGGTTTAAGTTCTTGAAACCTGCAACATAAGTTGAGTCTGTTCGTACAATAAATTCTTTATCCAGTATATAAATCCGATGTTTTTCTAACATTCAGATTAGTGCTAGTGTTTCCTTTTCATGAGTAAGATAATTAATTTCACTGTTTGGAAAAGTTCCAGACATGTATCGGCATAGTAATTCATTTTTGTATCCAAGGGGTTTTACCTTCATAACACCTCCCCAGCAGTCATTTGAGGCATCGGTCTCAATAATTATTAAATCACCATCCGAGGGATGATATAGCTCAGGAAGATCCTGGCATAAGTATTTCAATTTAATAATAAGTCTTTCATCTTCTTCAGTCCATGACCAAAGAGCGTCTTTCTTTAGCTTCTGTTGAAGAGCTTTTCTTTCTGCTGCAAGATTCTTAATAAAACCTTCATTTGAAATATATGTTAGTAGTCCAAGAAATCTTTGTAAATCCTTTTTATCCTTTAATTTTGTTGGAAAATTTTGAAGTTTTTCTAATACATGTCGTTGCATTATGATTTTTCCTTTTCCACTTTCTAATCCTAAGTAATTAATACTATTTTGGCCTAGGACAGCTTTCTTTTTACTTAAAACTACTCCATGCTCAAGACATTTAATAAGGACTAATTATACCTTATTAAAGTGATCATTTATATCTTTTTTGGTGAAGACCAGTATATCATCAATATAAATAAGACAAAAGTCTTTAAATTCTTTGAGTATTAAATCCATTCTTCGTTGGAAGATTCCTGGTGATTGCTTCATTTCCATTGGAAGTACATTCCATTCATATTGACCCCGAGGACAACTGAATGATGTTAATGCTTTGGATTCTTCGATCAATCTAATATGATAAAATCTTGATTTACAATCAAAAGTACTAAACCAATTCATATTTCTAATTCTTTCAATAATTAAGTCTTTTCTTGGAAGAAAATATGCATCTCCTTTGATGGCATCATTTATGTGTTTATAATTAATTACCATCCTTCTTTTTCCTTTTTAGTTTCATTATGATTTTCTACATAAAAGACAGTGTGAGAATGCTTACCTTTTGATGGCCTTATTAATTCTTTTTTACACATTTCTTTAATATCGTTTGCAAATTCATCTCTATCTTGTTTTGTGTAAATCATTGGTTTACATTTTAATTCTTTTGTTGGATCCTTTAATTTTAACTCAACTAGTTCATTATTTTTATTATTGATTTTTGGATCTAGAGGATTTTCACTACAAACTTCATCTAAAAGTTCTTCTATATGAGCTGAATTTATTCTATTTGGTTCTAATTTCATTAATACATGGTGAATTTTTATACAAATTTCACTAATTATCTCACCACGGTTCAGTTTGCGAGACTCTGATAATTGAGAGTAAGTACATTTAAAAAAATGAGTAATCGGAATTTTTATAATTTCTCGGTGTTGCTGTTGGTATATATATATATATATATATATATATATATATATATATATATATATATATATATATATATATATATATAGTGTTTTTAAAGTTATATATTCCATGTATTGGCAAAACGGTGCGTAGATTCGTAAGAAATTATTTCCAATAATTATATCTAATCATGTTTCTTGTTTGTATATCGTAGGTACTATAAACAATTTTTCCTGTATAACTAAAGTAATTCTTTTTGCTATCCAATATAGCGGATGTATAGATCCATCTGCAATTTGTATTTTTAGTGGTTTTTCTAATTTTTTCCATTTATCAAGAAGTGCTTCTGTTGTAAGACAAAGACTTGCGCCAGTATCTATATAGGCTTCTGTTTCTCAATTACTTTTTTCTACTAGTATTTTTATATAGGTATTATTCAAATTTTGTCTCTTCTGAAGATAATTCATCTTCTGTATATTCAAATATGCTAACCTCTGTATCACTTAGTTCTTCTTCTGAATGCTCAAGTTCATATATTTGAAAAACTTGTTTTATTAATTTTGATTTTTATTTAAAATCTTTTTCTTTTCTTTGAGGACATTCTTTGGCATAGTGTCCTTCAACATTACATATCCAACAAATACATTTCTTTTTCCCTTTCGGGTAGTATTTTCTTGGTGTTGATTTCTTTCTTCTAAAATATTTCTTTTTATTATTTTTAAAATAAGTTCTCTTTCTAGGATAAGTTCTTCGTAATTTTGGTCTTTTATAATATCTTATTTTTATTTTTAATTTCTCACAACCATATTTTCCTTGTTTTTCTATTTCTGGAATGTCACAACAAATGACAGTACTTCCTATGTTTAATTGCCTTATTGTTTCTCTAGATAAACATTGTTCTCTTAATTCTTGATATAAGAGTTCCATAACTCCTCCTAAAGTATTTGTTGTTTCATTTGGTCTTGACTCGCATAATCTATTAATTTTCGAGTTAAGTGGGTATGGTAGTTTGTCTATAAAAATATATTTATATATTTCTTTAGACTCTTCATTCAATTGATAATAGTATTTTTGGTATTCGCAGATAAAATTTTCAATTTGGCACATATCGTAAATTTGCATTCTATTTAAATGTGATTTAGCATTTTTAAGTAATGTTTTATTTGCTTTTTTCTCTTTGTTCCATCATATTATATCCTAAAAATTCTTGATGAATTAATGTCATAACTAGTTTAACATATTTCATGTTGTTATCTACCATTCTTCCATATCGAATCCAGTCTTCATCTTTAATTCCTATTAAAAATTTTTGTACATTTCCTGACGTTTTAAATGTCACAAAATTCTTGGTTTCTATAAAGTTTAATTGTCTAAATCTTTCATCAGTCAAGACTATTAATATCATTTCATTGATCCATTTTAATAATACATATTCTTTATTTCTTACACAATCAAGTGTTATTATATCGAGCTTTAAATTCTTCTTGAATTTTTGTCCATTTATTATTTTTTCTTGCATATCCTTTATTGTCTATAGTTTCCTCTTCATACTTATCCCAAGCTCCACTGGATGTATATTTATACTCTTCCCGTTTTCTTTTAGGACTTTTTCTACTATATTCACCTCTTTCCGTTCTTATATGGTTTTCTTCAAATTCTAAAGAAGAATTATAATTTAATATTATTTCTTCATTTTCATTTCCTTTATCTACTTGCTTAATATTTTTTATTTTATGTATTTGATCATTTTCTTCTTCAACTATTTTGAGTTGTTCTAGTAATTGTTGAATTTCTTTCAAATCATTTGATTTTTTTAATGTTTCCATGTATTCGTCATTTATCCTCTCCATGCGAATACAGGCGTATGTATTTTTGATGGCTCCTGGCTTAATTCTTGTTTTACTATTATTTTCCTGAACTCTTTTATTTCTAAAAATTCTTCTAATTTTTTTCTTGTTATACATTTATTATTTTCTTCATCTTTTAAAAGATTTTTCAATTGTTCAAGAACAAATTTTATTCTGTCAATATCTTCGTTTTCATTTATATTTTTTCCTTTACTTATATTATTTAATGTATCTCTTATATTATTTATTTCACTTTGTCCTTTTTGTATTCTATTATAAGTGTAATTTGAAATTTTATTAGTATTTTCTATTAGTTGGATAATATTTTTATTTATTTCCTCCATTATTTTTTCTAATACTTCAATGTTACTGACACTTCTTCGGATAAACCCATGATTATATTGTAAAATTTTTGCCTTTTAAAGTTCTTGGTAATTTATTATCCTATATAATTTTCTAACTCTTGTTTTAGTTTTGCTATTCTTTTTCTAACCATTTTTTGTCGATAACCGATTTGTTCTAATGTTTTTGATATTTCTAAATATTTTCTTAGTTCGTATAAACTTTTTTTATCACTAATACTATATTCATTATTTTAATGTTTTATATATTATTATTTTATTCAATGAGTACGGTACCTTGGGGGTACCAGAGAATTCCCCATTTTTTAAAGAATCTATTGAGTCCTCTAGTTGTGATATTTGTCAATTTTCCAAACATCATTTGGTAAGTTTTCCTTCAAGTGCAAATAAAAGTTATGAACCATTTTCTCTTATTCATTTCCTAATTTCATGAACTATAAAACACACAAATCTAGTCAATTACAATATTTATTTCCTAATCTAGCTATTAATTACATGACTCTATACACGAATCTTTTGGACGGTTGTTTGGATGATTGGTTTCTTAGAGCATTGTCCTACCCTATTAATGAGAGACTAATATCCTGCAGTACTATCAATGGAATGAATTATCTCTCAACTTTACCAACCAACTAAATCCTCATCATCCATCAAAAAGGAGAGAGAAAGAGTATTTATAATATAATAAAGAGGGAAGGGGAGGTTTAATAATGAGATTTCCCCCATTTTATTTTGAAGTTGTATATATATATATATATATATATAAACAAATAATATCAATATATTACAATGTTATGTTTGAGAAACTTATATCTATTTCCAAAAAAAAAGTACAAATTTGAAAAAATGTGGGATACCATATCAGGTTGGGACAACCGAAATTATAACCCGACTCATCTCAAAAACACATATAATCTAATTTTAAATCTTAAATATGTTAAAATTAGTTTTCAGTTATGATATTTGAACATAAAATTTTAACATCGTATGTGATATCATATATATTTATTTCTATATCTTACTTATTTTTTATCTTCTTATATATATGCATTCTAAAAATATACAATAAAAATAAAACGACACCATATTTGTGACAGTGTTCAAAAATCATTTTCGTTAGTTTTTTCCTACCACAACAGAAATGATACAGTTGTTAAACATCCTACCACAACAGAAATGATAAATGTACAGAGATTTGGACATCTACATTAAACAATGTATAGTGATAGATGTTTTGAAATGTTAAATATATGTGATGAGAGAGAAAAAAATAATAAACAAGTATAAATTGATATATATATATATATATATATATATAATGTTGGATATTAAAATTGTATACAACTATCATTATTCTACCACAAATGTTATATCAATTTAAAATCAACTTTAAGACACTCTTTTATAAAAACTAATAGATAAAGAATAAGTTAATTAATAGAAAATGAGCTTATAACGAATAGCGAATAAACTAACTAATTTGATTTGAAGTGATTAATAAAATTAGTTGGTGAATTAACTAATAAATATAAAATAACATAAAAGAATATGTTTGGATGTTTTTTTATATAAATTCTATTTATGTGTATATAATATATATATGTATATATTATATATACTTATAAGAATTGAGTTTAATTTTGATATATTAATAATAATTAATTGTTATATTATTTTTGACAAGAAATAATTTTTTATATTATTAAATTATTATAAATTATTTTATATATAATTTTAAAATTGTTTATTGTAAGAATGTGATAAATTGATTTTAAAAGAATCTTATCTTTAATGAGCTAGAATTTGACAGCTGGTTCAGTGCCCAAATGGATATCACATCACGAATAAAGCATACCCTAGGAGTGGGTCCCTCCAGGTACTACAGTCTACAGTACTATGTTTTGCCAATATCTGGTTGCCACGGAACTAATGGTTCGCTCAGACTGTTCAACTTCTCCTCATATCTTTTCGAGCTGTGCTAAATCAACAACAGCTTTTGCGACACAAATAGACACTGTTACGGTAGTGTTATTTTTTTATAAATAATTTTTTGATTAAGTATGTGTCAATATCTGGTGAATCGGGTATAAATTTCTGGTGAATTCAGTTTATTATCTGGTGAATGTGTTTTTTTGAGAACTAATTTTTTTGATTAAGTATGTGCAAATATATGGTGAATCTGGTATAAATATCTGGTGAATTCAGTTCATTATCTGGTGAATAGGTTTTTTTGAGAAATAAATTGTAGTTAAGTATTTGTAAATATACGGTGAATCGGGTATAAATATCTGGTGAATTCAGTTCATTATCTGGTGAATGTGTTTTGTTTTATAAATAAATTTTATTGATTAAATATGTGTAAATATATGGTGAATCGGATACAAATATCTGGTGAATTCAATTCATTATCTGGTGAATGAGTTTTTTTGAGAAATAATTTTTTTGGTTAAATATGTGTAAATATCTGGTGAATCAGGTATAAATATCTGGTGAATTCAGTTCATTATCTGGTGAATGGGTTTTTTTGAGAAATAAATTTTGGTTAAGTATGTGCAAATATATGGTGAATCAGATATAAATATCTGGTGAATTCAGTTCATTATTTGGTGAATGTGTTTTTTTTATAAATAAATTTTTTGGTTAAATATGTGTAAATATCTGGTGAATGTGTTTTTTTTATAAATAAATTTTTTGGTTAAGTATGTGTAAATATCTGGTGAATCATGTACAAATATCTGGTGAATCATGTATAAATATCTGGTGAATCATGTACAAATATTTGATAAATTCAGTTGATTATCTGATGAATGGATTTTTTTAGAAATAAAATTTTTATTTTTAAAAAAAAGTCAAATTGTGTTGCAAAAGCTGTGTTAATTTAGCACAGCTAATTCTATCCTGTCAAATTGAGCCGAGTGAAAGGCGCACTACTTTCTATGGATCACATCCCTCAAATCAAGAAATTAAAAAAGAAAGTAAGTCATCATTTCATATTTAAGAAAAAACAATTCATTTGTTGGAACATTAACGTCAAAGCGTCTTGTCGTGTAATTAGAAATTTAAAGATAACTAGAATTTTTACCCATTCGATACGAGGAAGGATTATGAATAAAAATAAATACTTTTGATTATTTTAAAAAAATATGAATTCTTAAATGTAAAAAATAATAAATTAAAATAGCAACAAATAATTATTCATGTAGTAGATGGAGGATAAATAGATAAATAAAAAAAATTGATAAAATTTATTGATATTTCATTAAATAAGTATTGGGTAAAAATTTGGTCTATTTACTGATAGACAACAATGATGTATGAGGGATAAAGATTTCATAATATTTTAAAATATTATTCATACTTAAATATAGAAAAAACATATTAAAATAATAATTAAGAATTTTTGTAATAAGGGTTTAACTAAAAGATATATGAAAAAAATTGTAAGCTTATTGTCATAAATAAAGCTAAAATATTTCAAGCATATGATGAAATAATTTTTTCCCAATAAATTATATAAGTAGACAGATACTTGCAATGATAAAAAATTCATTTTACTTATCTTATCAAAAGTTGCGTCTTTTCATTCCCTATATTTATTTATTTTTTACTTTTTTCAATGCATTTGAACAATGTTATAATTTAAAACCTCAAATTTTTTACCCTCCATTGTAAAATTTTCGAACCCGTATGATATAATATAAATATAAAATATTTAAAAATACCAAATTCTATATAGATAAAAAAAATAGGCATATGTTCAATTAATTTTTTACAATAATTATATAAGTAGAGGCATATATATGTAATGACTAGAAAAAATATTTTATAGATAATTTTGTTTTTCAAATTCACTTAAATGCTTTGCAAAGTCGTGCCATTTTCATTTTATGTCTTTAAATTTTTACATTTTTTCAATGTAATGAAAGAATGTTATAATTTTTACCTTCCATATGTCTTCATTGAGTATTCCATTTTTGTAAAATTATTTCATAATATCCACTTATCACTTCTTATATCTTTGTAACGTAAAAAATCAAAACACCTAATTTTTTTTTAATCTTTCTCTAATAAAACAGGAAAATCACATATTAGTTGTCATTAAAAGCACTTATCATCAATTTCTTTTGTCAAATAAAAATTCAAAAAAAGAAATTACTACAATTAATAGTTATAGTTGTTATTTTCTCATTAAAAGCGTCATTATTTTATAAAATAGATTACTACCATTATTTTATCAAATAAAATATATATTTTTTTCATTAAAACACCATTAATTGTTTTTTTCCAGATATTAAATCTATTTTTTATGGTTGTTATTTTACAAATTTACCCTCAATTTTGGGGAGGGGGGGGGATTAAGTAGTTTTACTTATACTTTTATATATAAAGATATATAAAGATAAAATAGGAAAATCACATATTAGTTGTCATTAAAAACACTTATCATCAATTTCTTTTGTCAAATAAAAATTCAAAAAAATAAATTACAATTAATAGTTATAGTTGCTATTTTCTCATTAAAAGCACCATTATTTTTTAAAATAGATTACTACCATTATTTTATCAAATCAAATATATTTTTTTCTCATTAAAAGCACCATTAATTGTTATTTTTTTTTTAAGTTATTAAATCTATTTTATGGTTGTTATTTTACAAATTTACTCTCAAATTTTGGGGGAAAAATATTATAGTTTTACTTCTACTTTTATATATAAATATTTCAATGCATTTGAACAATGTTCGAATCTAAAACCTCAAATTTTTTACCTTCCATTGTAAAATTTTCGAACCCGTATAATATAATATAATATAAATATAAAATATTTTAAAATACCCAATTCTATATAGATAAAAAAAAATTAGGCATATGTTCAATTAATTTTTTACAATAATTATATAGGTAGAGGCATATATATGTAATGACCGAAAAAACTATTTTATAGATAGTTTTGTTTTCTCAAATTCACTTAAATGCTTTGCAATGTCATGTCATTTTCATTTCATGTCTTTAAATTTCTATATTTTTTCAATGCAATGAAAGAATGTTATAATTCAACACCTAAGCATTTTTACCTTCCATATATCTTCATCGAGTCTCTTCAAAAAAAAAAAAATCTTCATTGAGTATTCCATTTTTGTAAAATTATTTCATAATATCTATTTATCACATCTTACATATTTACAATGTAAAAAATCAAAACACCTCTTTTTTTTTTTATCTTTTTATAATAAAATAGGAAAATCACATATTAGTTGTCATTAAAAGCACTTATCATCAATTTCTTTTCTCAAATCAAAATTCAAAAAAATAAATTACTACAATTAATTGTTATAGTTGTTGTTTTCTCATTAAAAGCGCCATTATTTTTTAAAATAGGTTACTACCAATATTTTCTCAAATCAAATAGACTTTTTCTCGTTAAAAGCACAATTAATTGTTATTTTTTTAAAGATATTAAATCTATTTTTTATAGTTGTTATTTTACAAATTTACCCTAATATTTGGGGGATAAAATACTGCATTTTCACTTTTACTTTTATATATAAAGATATTTTTTAAAATATTAAATACAATATTTTAATTTTTAATGATTTTCTTTAGACTTAATTAAACTTCTAGGTCCTCATGATATTGTCACTTTCGATTCTGGTCATTCAATTTTTTTTTTTTGCATGTTTGATCCCCTATTTTTTTAATATTACAAATTTCGTCTTTTCGTACAATGTTCGTCAATTTTTCATTGATTGACATAGAGGAACAAATACTCCAAGCACATAGAAATTCCGATTGAACTTATGTAGTAAATGATCATGTAGTTAAACCAAAAAAGGTCTCTGAGAGGAGGGGCAAAACCCATAAATATCATAGAGGAACCATTGAATCCTGTTGAATCGGAGAGACAGATGAGACAGAACCTTAACCAGAGGTTCCATGCGCTTAGATGAGTTGTTCCTCTATTTTGATCATTGAAAAAATTGATAGATATTGGACATAAGGACCAATTTTGTAACTTTAAAAAAAATATGGGGACCAAATGTGCACGGGAAAAATTGTAAGGACCAAAATCGCACATGATCAACAATAGGGGACTAAAAGTGCTATTAAACCTAAATGTTATTGCTAACTAGGACTCTTACGGCATTGACTAAAGAATTCAAAGACATTTTTTTGAAGACATATTCTGTCTTTTTATAAAGACCTTTTTGCAGTTGATAATGCTTGTCAAGATAATGGTTTGATTGATGAAATAATAAGTCCTGAGGTCACTGCAGCTGATAATCTGATGCTTGTCAGTATTCCAACTTGGGATGAGGTTAAAAATGCAGTTTTCAGCATGAATGCAAATGGTGCTCCTGGTCCAGATGGGTTTGGAGGCTTCTTTTATCAGCATTATTGGGAAATTGTTGGCAAGGATATATATATATATATATATATATATATATATATATATATATATATATATATATATATATATATCTCAGTTCTACAATTTTTTTAGACAGGGGTGACTTCTTCCAAATATATATGAATTCCAATACTGTGGTTTTGATTCCTAAATCTCCTAATGTAGATTCAATTGGAAATTACAGAGCTATTGTTTTGGCTAACTTTCAATTCAAAGTAATCACGAAAGTCCTAGCTGATAGATTAACTAGAATAACACCTAACATCATCTCTGAGAATAAAATGGGTTTTATCAAGGGAAGATAAATTACTGGTTGTATCTGTCTTGCATTCGAGGCAATTAATCTTCTTGATAAAAGAAGCTTTGGTGGAAATGTTGCTTTATAGATAGACATTGAAAAGGCTTTTGATACTATGGATTGAGGTTTTTTGCTTAAGGTCCTTGCAGCGTTTGGCTTTGATCCTATTTTCTGTAATTGGATTAAAATGATCATCGATTCAGTCAAGCTCTCTATATTAGTAAATGGTCACTCTATGGGATTCTTCTCATGTAAAAGGGGTGTAAGGCAGGGAGACTCCCTCTCTCCATTGCTTTTCTGCATAGCTGAAGATGTGCTTAGTAGAGTTGTAACACCCTGATTTTCGTATAAGGGTATATGTTACTTTGGATGCTTAGTTGTTATTATTATTGTTATTATTATTAATAAGATTATTGTTATTATTAATAATGACGCTAGTATTATTATTAATATAATTGATATTTTAATTGTGATTAGTGTTGCAGTATTTTTATACATATACATATATATGTATGTATATATTATTACAGAGGATAATATGTACATTAATATACGATTATTTGTATTAATATGAGATTGTCTCTATTGATGTGTGTTCTTATATGAATATATGATTTTGTATGTTGATTTTATATGTTAATATATAATATGTGATTTTATTAATAATAAGATATTCAAAATGATAGTACGAGATATCGTGTGATTTAGTATTTAAATCGCGATAGTGTAACTCTTAGATTATAGTCTCTCAATCAATCAGATTTGAGTCGTTATTAATATAGGAGAATCATCTTTTTAGTTATCTCTTAAGATCTTTTCATAATCTCCTAGGGATCCTATCTAGAAATAGCTACCAAATCTATCTTTAAACTTCCATTGCACTTTTGACTATGTTTGAGTCCATTTAGGATTTGATCGTGAAATATTAAATTATAGATATTTCTCTAAGATTTCTAACAACTCCAAGAACACCTCAATCGAACACTCGTTGCTCAAGATATGTGCAAAATACCAATCTGTATGCAGTTTGGGCTGAAATAGGAGTCCGTTACGCTCTAACTTGTTTTTATACCATAATTTATATCTTAGGTTTTCCCTTAGTTTCCCTTAAGAATTCTTGAAGGAAATTGCTCTCGTTCATCGTTCTTCGCCATTTTTGGCCAGAAGGACATGGTTGCCAATACATGATTCTTTTAGTGTCGATTTTATCTTTTTGTTTCTGAATTTTGGGCTGCAAGAAAGGTAAATTTCCGTGTGTCATGTTCTCCTTATTTCCCCTTGAGTTTCTTGATTTAGAATCTTAATTCATGTGTTTTCGTTGTGGTTCTTGAGGAAGTGATCAAGCGTTTGTGAGACGAGACTCAAACGGACCTTTTCTCCTCTTCTCGTTTCTATTCTTTATAATTTTAATCTCAAGGTAAGCCATACCTATGGTTCCCTTTTCGATTCTCTCTTAGGTTTGGGAGTTGTGGTCCTCTTTGTGAACTTGTTTATTTGTAATGGTAGGAACCGTCGAAGGAGGCTTTGATTCGACACTCTCATCCCTTCAAGGCTGGCGAATTTGATTGAGGTATGGGGAGAAGGGAATAGTATGAAATGTAAGCTTTGGGGTAGCATAAGATAAGGGTTAACACATAACCTTATTGCATGCTATGTGCCTTGTAATGTATGTTTGCTAATGTGATTGATAATAACGTGATTAATTGTCACTGTTATATGAATGATTGATGTTAATATGTTACAACATGATTGAATGTTGTTTGTTAATGATGATGATGATATGCCATGGTTATGTGTATTGATGCTTTGATGCTATGAACCGTCGTTTTGTCGTATGAACATGTTAATTAAAGACGTAGGGATGTTAGTAATAAAACAAGGATTAAGGATTAATTCACAATGTTCATAAGACATGAAGATTAGTAAAGAGGGTAGAGATAAACGCTCAGTGGTATAGTTTAAATATAATAGGATTGATCTATGAGTGCTCTAGGGAGTTTGGCAAGGATTCTTTAAATATTCTACCCAGGCCGTATGGCCACGCTCAAGTAAGAACGGCCGTGATCGAGGACAGCACAACAGTGCTCAATGTCAGCACGCCATGCTGGGAGTTAGCACGACCGTACTCCCTAGCCAGAATATGATTTTCCCCATGACGAAGCAAGACAATAATTAAAATAAAAACAAGAGAAATGGTCCAATATTACCACAAGCCTTAACAAAGATAATTAAACATAAAGATGCTAAAATGGTTAAGACGGTAACGATAAGTTACCGCACATTGATAAACTTTGATGCTTATTGGTCAAAGTTGCCTTGGTGCTTATTGGTAAAGGTGTTGCTGTTGATAAACCTTGATGCTTATTGGTCAAGGTGTTGATGATGTTAGACTTTGATGCTTATTGGTCAAAGTGGAGGTGGTAGTTATGATTGTTTGTTGTTAATGTACATGCATTCATGCATTGGTGTTGTTAGTGGGGGAAGTTACGACATAGGGTTGTTCGTCCGAGAGTAAGGCGAACTAGCCGTCATCGATGATTCATCTAGGTGGATCGTGTGCATCCGTGGTGGTGCATCCTAGTACGGTGCATCGACTATCCAAGAAGTTCACCCATGGTTTGGTGGACTGTCGGCGTTGTTGCTTATTGGCCAATGTGGATATGTAATGTAACTCTGAATTCGTCTTCCTGAGATAGTTATGGATCCACATGCATAACAGAGTAGTGGAGTAGCACTGCATCGCATATTATAAGTTGTTTGATATGACATGATGTGATTAATATGTTAAATGTTGTGTTTATCTGATATGCTATATAGATGTTGTATGATCATCTTGCTAACTATCCATATGCCATTATGTTTATACAACGGTTTTTAACTCTCCATCTTATGTTGTTTCTTTGCATGTACCTTGTTTTATGCAGAGGATAGTGAGAAGTTGTTGAGGAGTGACTCCGCGGAGCTCGCTCGCTCGTAGTTTAGGACTTTACCTTTACGTAGTTGTTTTTCTGATGTAGTTCCGGATTTGGTTACCAGCTCTGATATGCGACATCGGGGTTTTGGGGTTATGTTGATGTTTTATTTTTCCGCGGATGTTATGTTTTTGTTCATGTGGTACTCGCTACCTTTTGTTAATATTTATTAATGATATATGCTTGTTTTATATGTGTGTGTGTGTGTGTGGTAGAGGGTGTCACAAGAGTCATTTCTATTTTAGTGCAGCAAGGAAAATTCCTTCAAATGGCCAGTCCAAGAGGATACAAAGTTTCAAGTCATGTGTTATATACTGATGACATCCTTGTTTTTTGCAAAGGAACAAAGAAGAACTTGCAAGTTCTAATGGAGACTTTTAATAGGTATAGTGCTTCATCATGTCATTTTCTTAGTTGTGAAAAATCCAAATTTTATGCAAGAGCAATTGCACATAGTAGAATTGCAACCATTACTGATATGCTTGGCTTCAGAATTGGTCATTTACCTTTCATATACCTTGGTGTACCTTTATTTTAACGAAAACCAAGAAAACTGTATTTACAACCTATACTGCTGACAGAATTAGGATGAAATTGCCATCTTGGAAAGGTTCTTTACTTTCAATTATGGAAAGGGTACGGTTAGTACAATCTGTTATACATAGTATGCTACTTTACTCATTCCAAGTTTACGCTTGGCCTATATCATTGCTCAAATTGATTGATAAATGGGCAAGGAACTTTGTGTGGTCATGAAATGTTATGAGAAGGAAAATAGTAATTGTTTCTTGGTCTACCTTATGCATTTCAATCTGTTTCGTCTTTCCTTGCCTTTCAAGGTAAAATTAGTTACTTGTTATAAGATAATTGCAAGGAGTTTAGGAGGCATAAAAGTTTTATAGAAGAAAGATATAAAATATGATTTAGTAATATCAAGGAGTTCGGGAGGCATACAAGTTTTATAGAAGAAAATAAGATATAAATTGTAATTTATTAATATCAAATATGTGTATGTGATAAGAACCTAAAGAGGTATTTATATGGCAAGGATAATGTTTTCAGAACTAAAATCAATTATTAGGAATACAATTTTCCTTATACAAGTTTTGAAGGTTGTGGGTAAAATGAAAGCGGAGAGGAATGAATAGATTTATACTTGCATCACTAACTTGAGCATATCCAAGTATATTTTATCATATTATCCCATGATTATTATTTTTTTACAAGAGAAAATTACTGCATTTCATTAAAAATCAAGGCAGCAATACAATGCGGAATATGATAGAAATCACGGGAACTAACCATAAACGGGGTTGACCTAGCAAGAGAGTGAACAACCCGGTTTTCTTGTCGCCTGATAAACATCACATTAAGGTTTTGAAAAGAGGAAAAAAGAGCCTTACAATTTCTAACAAGGTCACCAAGCTGTGAAACATCATTCCTAGGGATATTAACAAGATCCACTATCATTTTGCAATCCATTTCAATAATAACTATGTCTAACACGAGGTCGCAAATCCACTGGATAGCATAAAGCAATCCAAATACCTCTCCTTCTACAACTGTAACGCCCTTTGTTACATTAGTAATCCAACCAAAATTACAGTGAAAAACCTTTAAAACATTTAATTAAAATAATACATACCATAACCAAGGTAATGATAGTAATCCATTACAACCAAATAAAATTAAAAGCTTAAAAATTGAGCGTCTACTACAATCTGAAAAAATTAAAAATAAAATAATAACGATGTATACATGGTCATCATTAACCAATGCCATAGCACTAACCAAGTCTAAAAGCTAACAATAAATCTTTAGGTCTCCCGGTCCTTTACGGCGTTGTCCTTGAACTCTGAAAACAATATTTATAATGAGATATCAAATCCCAGTAAACAACAATACAATGTACAAAATATTTTCGAAAAAACATTGTTACTCACCTCTCGAAGACCTCTGAAAAGCTCCAAGCGAATTTTCTCGAACTCGTCGAAGAAATCTCCCTATAAATCTTCTTCTTCTTCTTCCTTCTTTAGTATCTTTCTTCACCTAAAATTATCCCCCAAACCTTAAACTTCCTCTATAGCAACCTCTATCTGTATTTATGTGGTATTAGGGTTATATTTTTGCATCTAATAGCTTTGGTTTTTATATCATAGGGTTTCCCAAGTCATTATTTAGTGAAAAACTCATATTTGGGCTTCAGGGCATGAGACACGCCCGTGTCGAAGTGAGACACGCCCCAGAAATGCTAAAAATACAGTACTAGCTTCAGTACAATGAGACACGTTCATGTCTGTAAAACACATGGTCGTGTGTCACCCCGACTGAGACACCCCGATGTCCCATTAAAGAAAAACCTAAATTTAACTAAAACTTAATCGTGAGATTAGTGTTAATCATATAAAACAGAAAATCATAAATATTAAAACCTTAAAACATAAAGAATGGAAACATAGTCATCACACATAGATATGCATATACATAAAAGTACAAGGTACAAGGTACAAGGTACTATATAGGGTACCACATCAGAGTAGGGCCCAAAAAGTACAAACTGACAAAATAATTGAAGATACAACAACCCGTAAAAAGACGTATTGGCTATAGACTCTCTACTCAACTACTCGGGTCCACTGCTCGTCCTCCAGCATCTGGCTCATAGGGGTCCCATCAAGCTCCTCAATGACTGGCTCCTCTACAGGGTCTTCTCATAGGCATCACATAAAATAAACATACATATAAAAGAAGTAGGGAGATAAGAAACTATCTATCATCATATATAGAAAATGGTACGTAACATATAATCAATAAAGGCACACAGACATGCATCACAGATATATATATATATATACACACAATCATCCTCGAGACTCATTATTATTCTCTACCCTTCGCACTCATGCAACTTATGCTGACGTGGCCACCACCAATCCTATCACACATCCCTCGTTTGATTAGGGATGTCAGTTAGTCGTCCAAGCAACGGGTCCCCAAATCCCGGTGCACACCCTCATCCGAGGTGAGAATGCTCATGCAAAGCAATGACACTATAGCTGCACATCTCACTCCGGTGCACACCCTGGTTCTCTCTCGAGGGTGCTAATGCATAGCAATGACACTATATCTGCACAGCCTAAATCTAAGTTGGGACGGTCCTGCGAGGACTTCAAACCTCGTGTGTTCCAAACACACGGCTGTGATCAACAACATGCATCTATATAGGTCTCGCCGACGTATATCGAGTCATACCCCAGTGCCTTAACCTCTCATCACTATCTTATAAAATATCTCCAATAATATCACATTATCAATCTCATCATAATAAAATATCAATTAATTAGGTTAGGCACGTCTAAATCACATATCGTAATCTCCCCTTACATGCATCACTTTAAGATATCATATATCATCGACTAGATACCAGCTAAGCATGTCATTGCAGATAAAACATATTATCACTCAAGACAACATGTTATCAACCATAATCAAAATAAATTAATAATAAAATCATCATAATAAAATAATAATAAAATAATAATAAAATAATCATAATAAAATCATAATAAAAAATAATAATAACATATTCAAATAAACATAATAACTATAATTAACACGTTAATCCAAACAGCACACAGCAAGTGTAACACCCCCTTGGGCATTACTTTATAACACTTGCAGAAATAAATTAAAAAAGAAATTTGCTGGTTGCTTTCGGACCATTCGATCGCTCAAACGAAGTTGAGTTGGTACATTAGTAGTTAACGGTTCAATCCCGGAGGACGATATTTTTATTACTACAAAGGGATTTGGTGCACTTGTAAATTTTGCTTAACAAGTTTTTGGCACCGTTGCCGGGGATTGATTTTTGTTAATATTAATTGTGCCAAGGAAATCTCGATTTGAGCATTTTATTTTCTATTATTATAATTGCTTCAATTTTATTTTTATTTTATATTATCAATGTGCACTGATTTTCTTTTGAGTTGTGTATGCGAGGTACTGTTGACAAGAATTCTTTACTGTTTGATCCTGAAATTGAAAAGACAGCTAAGAGTAACAGGAAGGCAGCCAAGTTTCGCAGGCAACAAGAAAGGGAACAAGCACTTTTACAACAACAGGTGGTTGAAGTTGAAACAGTCATGGCCGAGCAACCTGCTAGGTGGACATTGAGGGATTATTCCAAGCCCAATACTGAAGGTGCCCGGGGTTCTATTGTGAGACTTGCTGTGCAGGCTAACAACTTTGAAATTAAGCCTGCACTCGTTAATTTGATGCACCAGAACCGGTTTGGTGGAGGAGCTCAAGAGGATCCCAATCATCACCTGGAGAATTTCTTGCAGATATGTGATATAGTGAAGTTCAATGGAGCTTCAGATGACGCTATTAGATTAAGGCTTTTTCTTTTCTCACTGAAGGATAAAGCTAGAAGTTGGCTTCAGTCACAACAACAGGGCAGTATCTCAACATGGGATGATTTGGAGTCCCAGTTTGTGCAAAAATATTTTCCAGCATCGAGGTCAGCAAAATTAAGGAGTGAAATTACCTCATTTGTGCAGCTAGAGTCAAAAACTTTGTATGATGCTTGGGAGAGGTTCAAGGAGCTACTCAAAATGTCCTCATCATTTTTTGCCCAATTGGTTGTTAGCTCAAACCTTCTATAATGGGCTGGATCTGAATGCAAGACAGATGATGGATGTTGCATGTGGAGGAGCTTTTGATTTGAAGAGTCCAGAAGAGGCTTTGGAAATACTAGAGACCATGGCAGCTAGCAGTGCTAATATGCAACATGATAGGCAAAACAGAAAAGTCTTGGGGGTGAATGTTGTGGATAGTAATCTAGTTGAGCAACAAGTTAACAAGGTGATTTCTCAACAACTTGCTACTTTGTTGGGGAATGGCCAAGTTAATGCACTGAGCACACCCCCCTTGGTATGTGATTTTTGTGCTAGAGAGCATCGTAATGGTGATTGTGGTACAAATCAACTCGGAGAGCAAGTGAATGCATTGGGGCAACACATTAACCCCTATTCAAACAGTTACAATCCAGGTTGGAGGAACCATCCTAATTTCTCATGGGGTGGACGAGGTCAGAATCAATTCAAGCCACTACAACAACAAGGGAATTCTTCATTCCAAGGACAATCACAATCTCAGAACAGAACGTCATCTTTGGAGAGTGCTTTGGAGAAATTATCTGTTAATACTTTTAATTTTGTGGAGCAATCTTCAAATTTCATGACTGAGACAAGGGCCAACTTCAAGAATCAAGAGCGTCTATCCAGAATTTGGAAGTGCAAATTGGTCAGATTTCTAAACAATTGTCTGAAAGAGCCTTAGGTACTTTGCCAGGTGATACTGTTCCTAATCCAAAAGGAGTCTTCTAAGGAAAATGATGCTGAAAAAGTTTTTCATGATAAAAAACAAGGGGAGGGGGAAGTAGTAGTTTAAGAGAAGAAAGAAGAAGCTGGAAAATATGAAAATTCACAAGTTGACAAGCCAACACAACTGCTGCCCTTTGTTCCTAAAATTCCTTATCCTCAAAGGTTGAAGAAGAAGAATGAAGACAAGCAGTAACAGTGTATTGGAACAATAAAACTAATTGAATTTGAACATTTAAATTAAATAGATTAAAACTATTTTTGAAATATTTTTTTGGCAAAAAAATTGTTTGATGGACTGTTATGGAAGGTTAAAATTAAATTATATTTATCATTTACTTTGAATAAATCAATTAAAATAATTTAAAAGAAATAAATTAAGAAAATCAATGCATTTAAAACTGTTTTGATAGTAACAATGTATTGGAATAATAAAACTAATTGAATTTGAACATTTAAATTAAATAGATTAAAACTATTTTCGAAATATTCTTTTTGGCAAAAAATATATTTTTTATTTCCCCTTTTGGAATCTCTTGTAGAGGCTTCTAAGGGAAACTTTTCACGTGGTGATGACACATGTCCAAACTTTCCTCCTGATGAACCTTCTTTTATATATAGTATATTTCCCCTTTGGGAATCTCTTGTAGAGGCTTCTAAGGGAAACTTTTCACGTGGTGATGACACATATCCAAATTTTCCTCCTGATGGACCTTCTTTTATATATATATATAATATAGATAGATTTGCTTGTATATTTGCTTGAGTTAACAATTTTTAATGGTCAATTTTGATCCTAACTCTCTCCCGATCCTAGCAGGTGAAACTCTCCAGATCCCAGCAGGTGAAAGCCTTGTGTATTGGACCGCCAATTTTGATCCTAACTATTAGGAAATCAATATATTTGTCTACATATTTGTATTTTAAACTTCATGATTAGTATAAGAGGACTACCTTACTAGAGTTAAATATGTAGCAGTCAAGAGAAACCGAGAGGGAAAGAATGGGCAAGGAGATCTGGGACACTGCCAATGAGGGCTGGTCCTCAACTTAGAAACCAGAGAAAATAGAATAAAAACTTTCAATAAAAAAATCTATAATTATGAGAGAGGTCATCCTTTCTATTATCATAAATATTTTTTAGTTTAATGATATCGAAGTCATTATTTCATTGCTTATGCATTTATATATTTTCTAAAAAATATTTATAATATATGTTTTTGCCCCCATTAGTTAAAATTCTTGGTTCCGACCATCTCTACTCGCAGCTTATAATTCAAAGTCCAGTTGTCCAGAAACTTTTAGTATTTGAGTCCTTTTGGCAGGCTTATGCTCTTTCTAAGGTGAAGTATTGTTGGCATTGATCTCTTTATGCACGGTCATGGTATTTTTCTATGTAGTTTAACACCATATCTTTTAATCAGAAATTTTAAACAGATTTCATGGAATCAAGATTTTTTCCTGGCTTCTACATACCAGGCTGTCACATTTTCAAGAACCCTTAAATTCCAAAACAAACCTGATATTCTCAGTAGGGGTGTTCGCGGGTTACATTAGATCGGTTTTGAGCTAAAAAATCATTCGATCAAATGATGACAACAATGTGCGATTTAGATTGGATCGGTTTGCTTTCTTAAAAAAAATTCGATCAAATCCAATCCAATCAAATGCGGTTTGGATTGGGTTGGATAATTCGATTTTTTTATACTTTATTTTTTTTCTTATGTCAAGTGTCCTTTTTACGTATTTATAATAGTGGCCAAAAGATAATCTTCATTTAAGTGACCTAGTTTAGGATGCCCAATACTTATTTTAACATCTCTTTATATTAGAAGGATTTTTTTAACGTGTGCAACTTTGCACATGTTAGGGAATCTTAAAATAGAAATGTTGTGTTGGAAAGAGTAGGTTTTAAGTTTTCAAGGAGTTGAATACACAACTTTCAACACAATATTATAACAGTAGAACCTTTATGAAATGCATCAACTATTTATTCCTTATTAATCATTATTTGATTTACTGACGAGTGAGGAAAATTTTAGAGAATTCTTAGCAAAATTTTAATTTGGGAGGTCGAGAAAAAATAATTATTGATATTTTTTAACACGTTCTTTTATGTTAAATATTCTTTTATGTTAATTCTCTTTATCTACTATCACTTATCCTATTTTTTTCCCCTTAAATCGGCTACAAATAAATTGTAGCAAATTGTTTTTCAAATTTAGTTAATTGATTTCATATTTTCATGTTTACTCAATAAAGTATATGTATGTTATGCTGATGCATTAAAACTTTTAGCAAAATATAACTTCAAGACATTAATATTTATTCTAAATAGTTTCATATATGTCATTCCAACAAAAATACTAGAGAGCTGAGATAAGTAGACGATGACCAGTAGTTGCGTTAGGTTTAGCTGAGGAAATTTAGCCGGTACAAAATTAGTCATTTTAGAATCAGTCGTTTCAAAATTAGTCGTTGCAGAATCAGCTGAACGTAAATGTGCTTGGAGATTGTTATTGGGTCTTAATGGGCTCGTGTAGATGTTGATTAAATGAGTCCAAGGCTTTAATAATATTCAAAAATGAAGAAATAAAAAATAACCACTTTCCTAGATTTTTGGGATGAAGTTAGTGGTGGTTTTGGAGAGAGAAAATGAACATAAAAGGTTGATCAGCTACAATCAAAGGCATTTTATGAGTTGACCAAGTCAAAAACGGGCATAAACACCCACTCCCTTAAAAATAGGGATATGGAGAACATGGTCAGCTAATGGACAGTTAGTCGTTTAGCCCATAACTTAGTCGTTTGAGCATATATGCGAATTATATTAGTAGGACAAGTCAAGAACGTGATGGAGGACCTATTCCCTTAAAAATAGTGGTTTTAGGGGATATCATACTTAGTCGTTTTTGTCAGTCATGATGTGTATTGTTGCTAGAAAATAGGAGTTAGTGGCTAATAGGAGTGGCTTTAGCATAGGTTACAATTTTGCCTATAAATACAAGTTGTACATAACAATTTTACACACATCCAATCAAATATACAACTTATATTTACTTTACTTTCCTTTATTGCTTTCTTTTATCGTTTTTTCTTGCTTTCATGCAACTCTAGATAGCTTCCTATTTCATCTTCTACACTAGACACTTTTTTGAGTAGTCTAGGAACCCATAGTTGAGAAACAGAGTCCCTTTCTCAGCGTACTCGTCTGAACACAAAATGGGAATCATTGTCAAATGTGTGAATTAATCATTCAAACGACTGAGCACCAAAAATTCTCGCACGAAGACAACAGACATTTAGCATATTTCATGTGACAGTTAACAAAGTATATCGTCCTATTTTTCCTTACTTACAATTTTTGGTAAATTACACTTTGCACTCCATTTCTTTTGCACGAGTCTTATCACCTTGACTATGGATATGTGTTTATATATATTATACTACAAATGATAAGTGGTGTAACACCCCCTTGGACATTACTTTGTAACCCGTGCGGAATAAATTAAAACTTACTTTAGGTCAGAAAACTCGGGTGTAAAATATTTTGTTCTGCGAGAATGCTTTGTAAAACCAAGATACATTCATGAGACAGTAAAATCATATTGTACATCTCCTCACACGAGGAAATACTCACATTCACAACAAGAACCTTCACGACCTATACAGTTTTCTCAAAGAGTTTCTATTTTCAAAAAGAAAAAATTATACCAAAAGCTAACTTACAACACCATATTTAACTACCTTTTTAAATATACAACCCAACCAATACTCCTAAGCTGGTCACTCTATGAAACACCAAATGGAAGAACTCTGTAGTTCTCACCACTATTACCGACCTCTTCAAGGATCAAGATTAGCATCCCCGATTGAAGTTAAGACTTCCTCCGCACCATCTACTGCCCGTACCAAGGTACAGTGGCAAAAACGAGTAAAATCTGATATATTATAAGGGTGAGACACCAATATATGGATATAAGCGCGATAACTACATGTGTGACACACCAAGACAGCATATAGACATATATAGTCATAACAACATAAATTTCTCAGAAATCACAAGTAATTTACCAATGGGTTCCACATTGGAACAATCAATATCATTCACAAAAGATTAATGACATTTCACAGATAATCATCTAATCTTTATACCTAATCTCCCAGATATTAACTCAACAAATAATTGAGCTGGTCAGGCTCTGGAATGGCACATTGTCCAAACTATTGGTACAATGGTCAACCACATAATGACACATTATCCAAACTCCCGGCACAATGGTCAACAAGACAAATGGCACACCGCCCAAACATCCCGGCACGATGGTCAACAAATCAAATGGCACATCGTCCATTAAGGCACCATGGTCAACTCTAAATGGCACATTGACCATTAAGGCACAATGGTCAACTCTGAAACATGAATGTCACCACGATACCATGACTAACAATTACGAAACATGAATAACATCGAGATATTAAAATACACTGTAACATGAATATCTTCAAGATATCATGACTAACAAATACATCGAGGCCTGAATGACCTAAAGATACCATAATTAACACATACACTGAATCATGAATATCATCAGGATATCATGACTAACACATCAATGATAACATGAATATCGTTGAGATATCATGACTGACAAATCAATTATAACATGAATATCGTTGAGATATCATGACTAACAAATATACCGTTGAGTAAAACTCGTTTACAAAAACCCTTTCTGTTGTAGCTCGTTTACAAAATGTCAAACCATATTGAAATTCATTTTATTTTGGAAACCCTTTTTTCCTGAAATAACGTCCAATCTTCGTAAAATCATTTCTATTACAACTTCCTTCATCAAATCGCTAAAAAACTCATTTTCGTTCAAAAATCAATAATTTGAACTTGGGAACCTCATTTGAGACAAATTCTCAATATTATCATTTTTAAGAATGCTTTCTCAAATATTGACGGAATTGTCCGTCATTTGCCGTTTTAAAACGTTTTTAGGTCAAAAGATGACTTTTGTCGTAAAACAATTTTTCCAACACTGTAATAAAATTATTTTTGAAACTTTTTCTCTTAAAACAACATTTTTTAATATTTAAAAATTCCTTATGTGAAAATTAGCAGTGCTAAAATATTTTCACGGTTACGTTCTCACTATGACTCTTAAAACACTCTTTCACCGTTAAATCATTAAAATAATAAATTAAGTAATAATATATTACTATTTCCACTGAATTAAACTTATTAATTCATAAAAAACTTTTAAATGCTTTTAACCTCGTATTTAATTAAGCTTTGACGACTGTCAGGCTTTCCAATCCACAATCCATATCAACAATAAATTCATGTCAACAATTCATCACAATATTATAGTAATTAACCCAGGAAGATCATGCATCAAAGCACTATAATATATAACTACAAATAACTAACCATGGATAAAATCACAGCTTAACACAAGCTAAACAACCACCATGAATCTCAACCAAATATTACAAATAATACACCAATCACACATATAATTATAGGAAAAAATCCCTCAGGTAAGCTCCCCTTACCTCTTGAAGATTCAAGTTCCTATCCAACAAAATCTCGGTTTCAAATCCGGTTTCCTCCACGAACTCGGGTACTCAAAACAAATGTTATCCTTCAACAATTACAACAACAAATCAACAATTTAAACAACTTAAGAACGCCTAATTACCCACATGTTGGTTTCGGTCTTGGTGTGATTTTAGGGCTAAAAATCTCTAAAATTCATAAGCTTTTGGATTAGTGATTCCTAATTACTTAAAGCCCCAAATCAACACTTAGGTTACAAGAATTGAAATAAAATATTCCAATCCTCCAACAAATCCAATTCGGCCATGACCAAAAAATATGGCTTAGAGACTTTGGTTTGATCTAATAACCATGGATTCAATACATATATAAGCTATAAGATTGAATCATGTAAAACTAGTTAAGAAAAATTGAACAAAATCCTCCCCCCCGCCAAAGTGTAAGGTTCGGCCTCCTTAGGTTCAAATGGCTAGAAATTTTTGTTTGATGTAAGCTCATAGATCAATAATATATGGATGATAATAGGAGCACAGAAATTGGTTTCATATTTTTAGGATTTTTCTATGATTTTCTAGACAATTTCAAATTTTCTAGATCTAGAAATTGGAAAAATGAATAAGGCATTGAATCATGAAAATATGTGAAGAACATGTAGTTAAATGATGATGAGGATCATGGATTACCTCTTGGAATTGAAAAATGGGCAAGGAATCACCAAGTTGCTTCACAAAGTAAGCTTATGAAAAATTAGAGTTTTTGTAAAAATGGTGAAAGCTTGGTGAAGAAGATGACATTGGACTTAAATAGAAGTGAGAATGGGCTCATTTGGAGGGGTTTGGTCGTGCCAACTAGGGGCAAAAGGGTCCAAGCATAAATTTTGAGGGACAAAATGGTAATCTTACGTAATGGCATTTTGGTGATAAAACAACAACTTAGGGACATTATAGTAATTTCACCTCAAAAGAAATCATGACACTTGTGAGTCACCTATATGACTCACCCTTATGAGTCATCACTCATATTCATCCATTAAATGTCGGATTTTGTCTCTGCACGTCCATTCTCGACTCCGTCGATTACCCGATTAGGGTTTCTGTCTGTTTTTTGAACAAATTTTTTTCAAAATAACCATCCTCGTTGGAAATATGTTTTAAACATAAACCATTTCCTTCACAAGTCAAAATTAGGTTTTCTGATCATTAAAATCTTACTGTCTGTGAAAACACCGACTGTTTTCCATCTGAACTTTTACCAAAATTCATCCGATTAAACATAATATTTCATTTCTGATCAGAAATTTGGAATGTAGAATTCCTCACGGACAAAATATAAAAAAAAACTACAAATTTCAGTTTCGGGTCAAATTAGGGTTTTCTGCCAGTATAAAATTATACTATCAGTAAAAAGGCAGACCGATTTTCGTCTGAGTTTTGAACCCAAAATTTCACCGTATACTTATAAAAATAAGTATAATATGAATATTGTGAACACCTAATTTTGTCCGGATATTTTCTCTTTTTAATAGAAAAATTATAAAAATCTGCAAAAATATTAAAAATGATCTTTGTGCATGTTCTTAGTCCCATTTCTTATTGGTTGCAAGTGTCTTTAAGCCCATGATCCAAGTCATCCAACACAAAAAATAATAATAAATAAATAAAGGAATCAGAAGTTTGACTCTTTTAAAAAAAATAATAATTAAAAGTGACAAAAGAACAAAACAAAGAATGCAGAACGTTGCAGGCCTAGCAGAACGTTGCATACATCCATGAAGAAAAAGCCAAAGCTCTTGAAGCATTTCAGAATAAGAAAAGGGACCTAACATAAAGGAAGAAAGATGCATAGAGTTGAAAGGCAACACAGTTGAAGCAAAAACCAAAGTGGAAAATAGACAAGGACATTGGTATGCAACTTTGAAGCTGGCTTGGGACTTGTCTTTTGTTGTTACGGAGAAGAGTTTGTTTAAAAGGAGGCGACAACAACGAAAAATGGGGAGGGCAGACCAAACCATCTTCATCTTCACATCACCTTTTTCCCTCTCCCATTCACTTCATCCCCTCAAACACATCCCCCTCAACCATCAGAGAATAAAAGAGTAACAAAAACCCATTTCCATCAAAACAGGTCCGTCACAACCAGAAGCCCTTCCTCCATCTTTAACCATCATGGCAGCCACCACAATATCATCATCAACCCCAATTTCTAATAACATCAATTTCCTCTAAATCATCTACCACATTTCAATCAAAATTGAATATCTTAACACCTGAAACAGATCAGAACCTTGGCCCGAGCTCCTCCGCTGTGCCCCGCCACGAGTTCCAACACGCCACCTGCATCCTCAGCCACCCCGGACCTCCACTGCCCGGCGCCGCTTCATCTAGAACAGATCCACAGTTGCAAGGCCGTCATCAAGTCATCTCCATACCAGATCTCGTCGTCGCCGGTCTTCTCTGCCATCGCCGTCACGTAAGCATCCGTGCCACAAACCGCCACTCAGACCTCCTTCAGAGACACCGCGCGAGCTTGAGTTGCTCCGCCGCTGGCGTATGAACACAGATCCGGACCTGGCGTCACCTTCTCCGCCTCGAGCTCCTCCCACGCTCGCCGTCGCCGCCGCCCGTGCTTATTCCTCTGTCTGCGCGTGCTGAGTTAGGAACGAAGGTCTTTTTGCTGCTTTCTCCTTCAGTTTGCAATGTTTTGATATGTGTTTTAAATGCTCTTTTTAATAGCCTTTTTTACCATTTATTCTTTTGTTTTTTTTTATTTCACTCCTTTTTGCTTGTTTATGCAGATTCAAGATTTAATTAGTTAGGGGTCCATGGGTTAGTTATTGGCCCAATTAAATGAGTTTCATCTAACTAAATGGATTTTTCTGCTTGTGGTCTTGTAATGCCTTTTTTCATACATTTATTTATTTTTATAAACAAATAACTAGAATAGAATAATTATCGAATTATTTTGGGATTGTTTTGTGATGGGTTTCACACTCAATTCCTTAGATACGAGATAGCTCTGTGGACATATTTGCCATGCTCTACCTCGTTTAGGAGTTTTCGACATAAAAAATAATAAATAAGTAAAAAATGAAAAATACATAACAACTTTTTTAAAAAATAAAAATAAAAACAAAAAAAAACATTTTTTCCATAGAATTAAAATCAACCGACCAATCAAACTTTTTCCAAAAGAACTACGTGGCTTTGAGTTTCCCATCGCACCCGGGAATACGTAGGAGCAAGATAAATCATCTTGTTGGGCCAAAACTAAATTTTCCTTTTTTTGTGTCTCTTTTTATGTTAAAATAATTAATCAAAATGATTAAACTTTTCTCTTTCCAGGGATGCTCTATGGACACGGTGCCATGTTGAATCCCTTAGATTTGAGGTTGCTCCGTGGACTCATGTGCCATGTTCAACCTCATTTAGTTTTTATAAACCATTAAGTTTAAAAAAAAAAATTAATAAACCATTTGGGGGTTTTGAATCTGAGACACAAGAGAGGGTTTTGACTCACCCAAGCTTGGAGACAACTTGAAGGTGGTGCTGTGGTGCTCCTCGCGGCGGCGGACGTGATTCCGGCGAGGTGACAGTGGCGGTTCTACAGTGAACAAGAGCAACAGAGTTGAAAGAGAGCATAAAAGAAAAGAGAGAAGCTTAACCAACGAGTTGGGTTCAAAACCACCATGGAAGGAGGCTGATCGGACTTACCGCGGCTGCTCACTGCGGCGGAGATGCTTCTTCGCGCGGCTGCAGAGGCGAACGCGTGCAGGTGGCGCGTCTTCGTCCTTCCATCTCGAGCGGCGGCCGGCGGCGATCCTGGTGGGGTGAGCGGCGCTGCTGTTTGGTTGAGAAGGAGGAGGAAGAAGGAGATGGAGTTGAGGTGGGAGGAAGAAGAAGAAAAGAAAAAGAAGAAAGAAGAAAGAAAAAGTTGTAGAGAAGGAGAAGAAAAGAGAGAGTGAGGGCGTCGAGTGAGTGAGAGAGAGAAAAGAGAAACTTTAGCTTTTAAACTAGTTACTTAGTGATAGGTACAAAATGAGTGATAAATATTAGACCTAAAATAAACATGTTTTTACTTTTTAGAATCTAAAAATAAAGATTGATAAAGATATGTTTTCGAAATTCAAGTTAGAGTAAAGATTAATAGTTGAACTGATCAACTAAGAAAATACTCAGTCCAAAATTTAATCTCCGATAAATGTCAAACCAACATATTTTTAACTCTAAAATTAAATAGAATGGGAATATGAAAATGCTTTTCTCTTAATCATATTATGAAAAATATTTTTCTGTACTGGTATATTAGTGACAATAACATAATTATTGTCTAGTAAGCGTGCATTCACTGAATTGAGTCAGTGTTAACGCACCCAATAAAATAATTTGAAGAGAGTAATTTAATTACTCAAACTAAACCACATAACATAATAAATTTAAACATCCAAATAAAATAATTAATCATAGGTGTAAAAACTAGGGTGTTACATTACTACCCCTCTTAAAAAATTTCGTCCTCGAAATTTCGTAGCTCAAAACTACTCAGGATTTTGTAATCATACCTTAACTCTAAAATCTAGCTTTGTATTCTCATCGCTTCATTCCTTTCATCTATAACACTATAACAAGATCGATTCTTATGCCATTATATTTATCCTCGAGACTTTTCACTACCGCATTATTTCCACTACCTTCGATATTTCACCTTAGTCTATTACACTTCAAAGAACAAAATCAACGCTTAATCTCTTCACTTCTCAATGATCCATTAGAAAAACTTTCTTCAATATCCAACTTTCACAACTAACATTAAAACCAACAATATCTTTACCATAACATCAATTAACCTTCTACTCAAGAGATGCAATCATAGTCTTAGTTCATTTGGGCTTAGTCTACTCTTCTAGTCATATCAAGTTCACACTTTTCAAGTCTCCAATCAAAACGTCGTAACATTCCCGAGTTGCACATGATAAACTTTGTGCCAAGAACCTAAGAAATTCAATCTTATTGAAATTGAATCTTACCACATCCAACATAGTCCGTTCTCTTCTTAATTCCTCTCGAATCTTTTGCCTACTTCGATTTCATATCCTTCATTTACCTCTCATTTTCAATTTGGTTCTCAAGCCCCGTTAGTATCCCTGGTTTAAGAAATTTCCCATGCACATCTACCCTATTGCCCAAAGAAAATACACAACTCCTAACAATTCCTTCATCTAAAGGCAAGGCTCCATCACTTATACAAGGAAATGCTTGTATCGTATATGCCTTTATCTTATTTATTTGCAGCCGAGAAAATAGATTATAAAACAGAGTTTCTCTAAGGCCATAACCCCTAGGAGTTGCACCAAAACAAAGCCAAGAAATCCAGGTGGACACTCCCTAATGGCAATCTTGGATTTAAAAACGTCCAGTTTCCACTATGGATCATCAACCCCATTTTTACCAGAATAAGACCTCAAAGATTATAAACATTTCGCCATAGCTTATCACACTCGAAAGACATAATAAAAACTTAATCGCCTCTTGTCTCAAAATTTGTCTGCTAGTAAAACTTCTTCAACACCTTATCCTCACGACGAATATCAAGTTCAACCTTAACTCTACCCCATCATACGTCAACCTTCAACTCAAAGTATACAATTGTTGTCTTAGTTTCCTTTGAACATATTCCACCACTCCAAATTATATCATAGTCATTCATTTCAATCTTAAAGAATACGATTACATTTCTCCATGCAACTACAACCAAAAGGAATCACTTCAGTTTGAATTATTCCAAAATCATAATTCTTAAACTTTTCTAACAACTGAGTTTCACTCAAGAACTCCTCTATACTATTTCCGTTCAGCTTAAGGAAAACTACCATATATATTTTTCCGTTAACCCTCGGACTCACTAAGTCAATATTAACCATAAATATTGATAACCACTCTAAATTCATTTAATGATATATCTACCTTGATCATGATAAAATCCATTGTAATCATCTCACTCAAAAATGTTGAACTTAAGGGTTCTCATAATATCTTTCACATCTATACACTAACGAAGCTTCTATCAACTCTGGTTTATCCTACCATAGAGATGTCAAAAATTAGGTACCACACTATCTCCCAACTAACCTGCTAAGGATAGGTCATCTCATTACTTTATCCATCCCGCTGAGGATGATCGGTTGGACTTAACCTCAACTTAGTCCTCAACACTTAAAGCAAACTTAACCGACATATGTTGATAAACTTCCATTTTTCATCTGAAACAACACTTGAAGATACTCCACGAAGTCTGAACAATCCTCTGATACATTATTCGGTTTACTAACACTGCATAGTGGATCTTGACTTGCAAGAAGGGTGTAGACTTCACCAGTCGATCAACGATCACTTGAATTCAAACAAGACTCATATAGGTCTTCAGAAAACTCATAACAAAGATTGAAGGAATGCCAACATCTCAACAAGGAAGATCTCGATTGTACATCTTGATGTGGAGATATCCAACTCATGACTGATGAGATAGGTCACACATCGATAACATTTAGAAAATACGTAGAACTAAAATGATCAATGACGAAAAGTACGTTCGAACCGCACTAAGACAAGACCTTGGTGATCATAAAAGAATTTCTCAAGAAAAGAAAGTTTTCTGGATTTCACTTTCACATAAGCATAGAAAATAATTTCATTAATTTGAAGGATATCGGAACATCCAGTATGGAAAAAGATCATTCCATCAGGTTCGTGGGTGTAAAAATGCATGATCAATACACATTTACAAACATGAATCTAATAAAGTTCATTCTTCCACAAGAATCTTCCAAAGGATTTAAATAATCAAAGAGTGAATAATGTCTAATCCCAAGAGGATTATTTCTTATTCTTAGTACAAAGAATTTACAAAATGAATACTTTCACCTCTACCAAAAGTAGAAGTGACGAAACTAAGTTTCACCAAGAAACTTCTACTATCACGAAATTATCTGGGTTATAACTCAAGAAATAGTCATAACCACTTCTCTCAACAAAGTGTGAAAGTATCCAGACCAATCGATTCCTTTAAACCAATTCACTCAAATGTCTAATACATCGAGGATCATTTAGAAGTATGTACGACTTCTCACAACAAAGAAATGAATAACTAGAAATTTATGAATTAGCATAACTAATTCATGAGTTCTAACATATTCTAAATAAAAATCAGAAAATATGTCTGACACATACCAACTTCACCGTTGTGATTATCTAATACAATCACAGGATTTGAGAAATAAATGTCAACTGACGAATACAAGAGAATCAAAGGGTACAATGAAGAGTTCCTCAATCACGAGACACTCACCCAAGATCGAAAATCCACTCGATTCATCTTGGTTCCAACCAACATACACATCTTTCTAGCCAAGCTTAGTATGACTACCTTGAATTGGGTACAATCCCGAACAATTTATCAATCAATCAAACATGCAAAGAGTTTATCTTTCTTCATAAACTAAATTGATGACACAAAATCTTAGGTAGGTCATTACTCCAATCTGGTAATAACTCATCTTCATGTCAATCTTTGAGTAGATGACAACTCCTCGAAATTGATTTACCGAATCAACTACGCAAGTCAGAGAATACTTGTCCATAATTCGTCCTTTTACCTAGCTGTCAGAAATCCACACAGTGACACAACCTCCACACAACAATTGGTGCTTCACAAGGAAAACACTCGGTCTAACAAACGATTCAGACCACCGATCTTTCAGTTGAATCGAGTCGTCGAACTCGTTTCAATCTTTGTAGGCAACATCCTACACAAAAGGACAGAGATCTGACCGAATCCGGAAACTAGATCAATCAAGAATCAATGTCCTATGCTAACCATAAACCTAGAACATTTCCAGGGTTCCCGGTAAAACCCTATACACAAACACCTTGTTTCGAATGTCTGACACGATTCGCAAGGATAATCGAATGTCATATTCAAACCCAAGTAACATTCAAGATCTACGGTCTCCCAAGACATAAAGCCCTTGGAAAACCATCAAGAAACATATACTTGTGCATCAACACACATTGCTTCAACAAGAAACAATTCAAACAAGAGCCAACCAGAGATCACACAACAAAATTTAACAGACCTATTCCCCAAAGATCCCGAAAGACTCGACCGGCTCTGATACCACTCTGTAACACCCCCCCCCTGGGCATTACTTACGTAACACATGCAGAATTTAAAGTTAAAAGAAAATTTGCTGGTGCTTTTGGAAAATAATTTATATAAGTACATAAGTGACTGAAATTGGGTATAAAATTTTTGTCACGGCTCCAAACCTAAGCCTTGATCAACACACAGACTTACTATCATAGCCTGGCAAGCCTATTTAATTTAAAGAATATATTTAAATAAAATTTGGTATTTTTACAAAAATTTCGACAGAGTCTCCTCTGTAATTCGGACATCCCAGATAAAATAACACCTATTAAAATAATTACATTTTCACTCCAGAATTCCAGTTACACCAAATTCAACCAGGCATCAATACATAAAAATAATAGCTATAGCCATAAGCTTTACAAGACCAAAAGAAATAGCTTAGATTTTCATTCAAAAGATATGCTCTCCGAGCTATAGACATTCCATTTTAAAATAAAGGCTCTCTGAGCCAAACTCATACATACCATCAAAATAATCCAAGTCTCAACCCTAAGCTGGTCGTTCTAAAAGTTATTCCGCAAGTAATACCTCATCAAGCAACTAGATCTAAGTCTCTGAGTGACTTAGAAAGACTCCTCTGCACCATCTGTGTTAAAGTACCCAGGGTACAATAGCAAACCAGAAGAAACCTGATATGTTTGTAAGGGTGAGATACCGACAAATGGATATATCACACAACAACCATACACATGATACATACATCACATAATCATATAAGCATTTTAAATCATGCATATACATAACATAACAATGTTATAACAAAGGGTCTCAAACCCGAACAATCAGTTTTATAAAAAGAATGCATGACACTTCAATATTCAACTCTATTTTGATACCTAATCTCCGGAGATCCCACAACTTTCTGTTTCGTTTCAAGCTGATCAGGCTCGCACATGGCACATTGTAAAAACGAACAAAACAATGCCCAAGAAATCTCAGCCTCATGTGATCAGTGCTCAAACAGCTATTGCAACTGTTCACATGACACCTCTGTGACAACCACTCAAACAGCTATTGCAGTTGTACACAGATACACCGTCGGATAATCCATCTCAATCACATGTGACCAATGCTCAAACAGCTTTTGCAATTGTCCACACGACCCTTCTGTTACAACCACTCAAACAACTATTGCAGTTGTACAGAGATACATAACCACTCAAACAGCTATTGCAGTTATGTACAGAGTCACTTGTGCTATAACCACTCAAACAGCTATTGCAGCTATGCACAAATATTATCCGACCTCGTATGATAGCCACTCAAACAACTATTGCAGCTTAGTCATACGGCCCCTTGTGACAACTCTCCAACCATTGTTGTAGTCATACACATGGTAACTCATTGGTCCATACAGAACACAATGATCATAACACATGGCACGTCTGCCATATACATTGATCCACTCTGGATTCAATGCCCATAATCACATGACACAATTGCCATTGAATGCATGAGAAAAACTTTTATTCTCGTTTTGTTTTCTTTGTCGTAATAATCTTTCCCCGTCGAAGCACAAAGCTTAAAGACCATGCTTAATCTTTTTAATCAAGACTTTTCACTTTCAACAAATACAGGACACACAGTCCAAATCTTTTAATCTCAACACAGGACACACAGTCCGAATGCTCAATCACGAGGCCCTTAAACCGATGCACCAGTTTTAGGCTCGCGGATATGGAACTCACACTGTCCACATCAACTTAGGATACACAGTCCAAAAACAACCACTTTGCAGGACACTCCGTCCCATGACACAGATCCTTGATCTACGTGTCCATACAACACTAGAACCTCGACGTCTCGGTTTCTAGGCTTATTTATCGGCTTCTAAAACATTTCGCTCAGTGAAAATCAAGACCAAAACAAAACCTCGGTCACTTATCCAAGTAACCGGAACGTTTCCAAATTATTTAGGAGAAAATCATTTTCCTTTGCAAAATCTTTTCTAAAACATCTAGGAAATTCATTTGTATTTAAAATTCATTGATGGAATAAAGTTAAATATTTTCAAAGGGTCTTTCCTTCATAAAGCACACCGTTCTAAAAGGTTTTCTCTAGTACAAAACTTTTGATCATAAAAATATAGTTTCCTTCAACCCAAAATCACTTTAAAATTTTTCTAAAAAAAAGGATCTTATTCTTCTGAAGTAAGCACTTTAAACAAAGAACTTTTATAAGTGAACCCAAAACTTTCAAAGTTCTATTCAAGGCTTATTAAGGCTTTTAATCCTTGTCATTATTGGGCACAGACTCAAGTCTGGCTTTTCAAACTTCAATCAACAACAATAATATCACAGTTAATCATGTATATATAATTCATATATATCACAGTTAATCACATATATATAATTCATAACACTTTAAAGCAAGAAATGTTCAACTTCAAGTAATAATCACAATGGTTCAAGTAAACAAGTTATTCAAGTATTGGCTCAACATCACAATAATATTCACAACACTCAATTACACACATACACACATGCATATAGTTATTGAATATCCCTAGGTAACTCCCCTTACCTTTGAAGACAAGTAAAGGATCCTCGTCCTAATGCTCACGTTAGCTCATATCTACTCCATCAAGCAAGCATAGCCGTGTCCAAACGTCTCAGAGAGTAAATCCAACAACGCGCAACAACCAGAAATAAAGAAATCAATTTCACATGATCAAACACACATTCTAACTTTATCTAAACACTTAATCTAATTACCAAACAAGGTTATTTTTAACGAAAATCATGTTTGAAGCTCACGCTTCCCAATACCCTTTAAGAAAACTTTGTTTTGATCAAAAGATCATGAAAAAGAACTTTGGAAATCATCCATTAAGAGTCCTAATTGCACTAAATCATAATTAATTTCACAAAAACATACCCAATTCAAATAAAATTAAATTGGGGGTTTAGGGCTCCTTATTAAAATTTAGGGAAAACTCAGAATAATGAAATTGGTTTAGGGAAACACAAACTCACAGTCCCAATCTCATAAAACAACCTTAAATTTCAAGATTAAAATCTGAAATCAAAGGGTTAGGGTTTCAAAAATCCATTTGGGGGTTTTGAATCTGAGACACAAGAGAGGGTTTTGACTCACCCAAGCTTGGAGACAACTTGAAGGTGGTGCTGTGGTGCTCCTCGCGGCGGCGGACGCGATTCCGACGAGGTGGCAGTGGCGGTTCTACAGTGAACAAGAGCAACAGAGTTGAAAGAGAGCATAAAAGAAAAGAGAGAAGCTTAACCAACGAGTTGGGTTCGAAACCACCATGGAAGGAGGCTGATCGGACTTACCGCGGCTGCTCACTGCGGCGGAGATGCTTCTTCGCGCAGCTGCAGAGGCGAACGCGTGCAGGTGGCGCGTCTTCGTCCTTCCATCTCGAGCGGCGGCCGGCGGCAATCCTGGTGGGGTGAGCGGCGCTGCTGTTTGGTTGAGAAGGAGGAGGAAGAAGGAGATGGAGTTGAGGTGGGAGGAAGAAGAAGAAAAGAAAAGAAGAAAGAAGAAAGAAAAAGTTGCAGAGAAGGAGAAGAAAAGAGAGAGTGAGGGCGTCGAGTGAGTGAGAGAGAGAAAAGAGAAACTTTAGCTTTTAAACTAGTTACTTAGTGATAGGTACAAAATGAGTGATAAATATTAGGCCTAAAATAAACATGTTTTTACTTTTTAGAATCTAAAATTAAAGATTGATAAAGATATGTTTTCGAAATTCAAGTTAGAGTAAAGATTAATAGTTGAACTGATCAACTAAGAAAATACTCAGTCCAAAATTTAATCTCCGATAAATGTCAAACCAACATATTTTTAACTCTAAAATTAAATAGAATGGGAATATGAAAATGCTTTTCTCTTAATCATATTATGAAAAATATTTTTTCAGATCTGGTATATTAGTGACAATAACGTAATTATTGTCTAGTAAGCGTGCATTCACTGAATTGAGTCAGTGCTAACGCACCCAATAAAATAATTTGAAGAGAGTAATTTAATTACTCAAACTAAACCACATAACATAATAAATTTAAACATCCAAATAAAATAATTAATCATAGGTGTAAAAACTAGGGTGTTACATGGAACTGGAGACAATATTTGCTCAAGTGGCCGAAAAATGTTGGCACAACCTTTTGCCTAATCATGGATGTTTGGATGTCAATGTGAAGGATTTTATATAGTCCTACTGGAGTCAGGTAGCACATATTCACGCTCTTATGGAGTGATCTTTGGAAAATCATGCAAATTCGGGATAATAAGGCCCTGACCGAGGAAGAAAGAAATCATGATAAGGACAGTCCCAATCAACTATGGAGAGTTCAAGATGAAGGCTATGCTAACATTATCAGAGATTCAATCCTAGTGATTGAAAAGAGCCAATACTTTGTGATCCCCATCTTGAGAATTTCTAAGCAACCAAGGCTAGATTTGTTTATCAGGGATTTACCATGACACAATGGTTATGTTGTATTCTATCATGAGATAATTGAACCACGTTCACTTTCTTGAAGCATTAATGTAATGAATTTGCATGCGTACCTTGTCTCATCCTTTCTTTACATCTCCATCCCCACCATAATGTTTCTCATACTCATATCTCATCTTCCCTTTTTTTTTTCTCTTCCCCAAGTACCTTTTTGGTTTGGTTAATAAGGCCCACTTTATTGAAAGTTCTTTGTGGACATCAATGAAGACCACATGTGCCAATACCTTTTCAAAAAAAAAAGGAAAGAAAGAAAGAAAATAATACAAATAAAAGAGGAGCAAATAAATAAACACTTGGTGAGCACCATCTCTTTGTCTCTAAAATAAAGTTTAAAAAAAAAACAATCATGATTTGAAATGAAGATTGGCCATTTTTTCTCTACCCTTAGCAAAATATCATCATTATCCCTTGTTACCCCTTTTGAGCCTGAAAATTTTCTTCAAAGAACCTTGGACAAGGATCACCACTAAACAAGGGGCAAGCAAGAAGGAAATGGTGATCATGAAGCGTAACAAAAAAAAGAAGAATAAAAAGAAGAGAAAGAAAGAGGATAAAAAAAACCCTCATGTAAAACAAAAAAAAAAGGGGAAAGTTAGAAGAAAGTAAATGTTCTCAATAATCCGAAAAAGAACATGGATCTTTGATCCTATTCAACCTTAAAACATTTTTTTGAGCCTTATATCCTTTTTTCATGACCCCCAACCATTAGCCATGTTACAAGCCTCAAAAAGTCCACTCTGATCAATGAATGATTGCTACTTTTTCATCAACTTCATTTTGAGACAAAAAGTTTGTGCTCTTCTAGTTTTTAATTGATTGCTCCTCTCTTAAAAAAAAATCCAAAAAAAGAATGAAAAAAGAAAAAAGAAAGCCCGTTAGGCTGAAAACCCTCATAAGCAGTCTAGGCAAAAGTTTGGGCAAGATCTACATGGGGCAAAACTTTGCTTTCAAGGGCCTTATCCTAGAGCATCTCCATTATTGGATGCCCTACACTGGGGCAACATCATTCTCAAGTTTTCCATATCAAGTGCCCTACATTGGGGCAGTTTCATTCTGGGAACCCTACACTGGGGTAAATTCATTCTCAAAGGTCTTTATCTGGGAAATTTTGTTCTTAAGCGGCATACAAGCCCATTTCATTTTCACATGACTGATACTAAGGCAAAATTCTGGTAAGCAGAATCCCTTCTATCCAAAATCAAATCAAACCAAAATGGGACAATACTCTTTTGACCCCCACATCACCTCTTGCGGGTTTTACTTCACTCCTGTCCTTTTGAATACCATTTGAGTTATCAAACTTCCAACACCGAGCGAGAAGTTGTTCAGGCCATATTGTTTTTCCTGTCATACTTTTGAATCCATGCATGTTTGTTACATGATGCTTCAGGTAAGGTAAACATGAGTTCAATGATACAATTCAACCGTCTAATGGTAAATCTTTGATGAACAACTCTGGTCAGAAGAATTCTGAATATGAGGAAGAAAGTGGCATCCTCGGTTGGCAATTCAAGCAAGAGCTTTGATCTTCACAAATAAAGGTGACAAAACTGTCCACGTCAAAAAAAAAAAAGGAAAAATCAAAAGCAAAAGGAAAAAGAAAATAAAAAGTAAACAAAAAAGGTTCGCTAGACTGAAAACCTGAAAAGGCAGTCTGGGCAAAAGTTAGAGCGACCCGGTAGGTTGAAAACTCGCAAAGAGCGACCTACGCAAAAATTAGGGTCAAATACAAACAAAGTACAAGAAGTCTCCTCAAACTGATAAACCGGGGCAGTTTAAGAGGAGAAGCCATGAAAAGCTCCCAATACATGAAGGCTGGGGCAAGTCACGTCCTTGAAAGATTGATCAGGCAATCTCATCCAATTGGGATAATCATCACAAAGAAGCATATCTCAGGCAAGAATTAAAACATCGGTTCAACAAATAAGTGATGATCGAAATCAAGGAGTCTCACTCCAGCTCATCCTCAATCTCGGCTGCAATAAAAAATCTAAAGAGTCAAGGATCAAAGAGGTGTTTGCAAAAAAGAAAAAAAATCAGATTTTTTTTCATCATTGATAAAAAGCATATCATGCATCACACATTAAAAAAAATATATTATAATCAAGGTCTGCATCACTCATCAAAAGCATCTCACGCATCAAACAGAAAAAAAACAGGATTTTCACCAACCAAATAAAAAAGTCATCTCATATCATGCATTGTCTCATCATTTCATGCATCAACAAAGTCAACATCACTTCTTGCATTTGTTCGACTTTCGCGGGCACAGGGCCCAAAAGTCATGTTATTGTTAGCTTTAGCAGGCATAGGGCCTCATAAGCTTTGTTTTGTTTGGCTTTAGCGGGCACAGGACCCCAAAAGTCATGTCTTGTCAGCTTTAGCAGGCATATGGCCTCTTAAGTTTTGTTTTGTTGTAGTTTGGCTTTAGCGGGCACAGGGGCCCAAAAGTCATGTCTTGTTAGCTTTAGCAGACATAGGGTCTCTAAGCTTTCATTTGTTTTAACGGGCACAAGGCCCCTAAGCTTTGCTTTTGTTAGCTTTAGAAGACATAGGGTCTCTAAGCTTTCGTCCGTTTTACTAGGCATAGGGCCCGGAAGTTTTGTTTTGTTAGCTTTAGCGGACATAGGGTCTTTAAGCTTTCTTTTGTTTTAATGGGCATAGGGCCCATAAGCGTTGTTTTTGTTAGCTTTAGCGGACATAGGGTCTCTAAGATTTCGTTTGTTTTTACGGGCTTAGAGCCCATAAGCTTTTCTTTTGTTAGCTTTAGCAGACATAGGGTCTCTAAGCTTTCGTCCGTTTTACTGGGCATAGGGCCCGGAAGCTTTGTTTTCGTTAGCTTTAGAGGATATAGGGTCTCTAAGTTTTCTTTTGTTTTAATGGGCATAGGGCCCATAAGCATTGTTTTTGTTACCTTTAGTTTTAGCAAGGCCTCATAAGCTTCGTTATGTTTTTGTTCAGCTTTGACGGGCACAGGGCTCATAAGCTGCGTCTTTATTAGCTTTAGCAAGCATAGGGCCTCTTAAGTTTTGTTTTGTTGTAGTTTGGCTTTACCGGGCACAGGGCCCCAAAAGTCATGTCTTGTTAGCTTTAGCAGGCATCAGGGCCTTTTAAGCTTTGTTTTGTTGTAGTTTGGCTTTCGCTGGCACAAGGCCCCAAAAGTCATGTCTTTGTTAGCTTTAGCAGACATAGGGCCTCGTAAGCTTCATTTTTGTTTAGCTTTAATGGGCAGAGGGCTCATAAGCTATACCTTTATTGGCTCCTATAGGCATAGGACCACACAAGTCTTTTATCTTCAGTTCGAGCTTCTGACAGGCAATCCACCCCGTAAGCTCTCTTATCTTTCTGTTCGGGCTTCTGACGGGTAATCCACCCCGTAAGCTCTTTTATCTTTTAGTTTGAGCTTCTGACGGGCAATCCACCCTGTAAGCTCTCTTATCTTTCAGTTCGAGCTTCTGACGGGCAATCCACCCCGTAAGCTCTCTTATCTTTCTGTTCGAGCTTCTGACGGGCAATCCACCTCGTAAGCTCTCTTATCTTCCACCCCGTAAGCTCTTTTATCTTTCAGTTCGAGCTTCTGACGGGCAGTCCAACCCGTAAGCTCTTTTATCTTTCTACTCGAGCTTCAGACGGGCAATCCACCCCGTAAGCTCATTTTATCTCTTTTCGAGCTTCAGACGGGCAATCCACCCCGTGAGCTCATTTATCTTTCTGTTCGAGTCTGACGGGCAATCCAACCCGTAAGCTCTTTTATCTTTATGCTCGACCTTCTAACGGGCAATCCACCTCGTAAGCTCTTTTATCTTTCAGTTCGAGCTTCAGACGGGCAATCCAATCCGTAAGCTCTTTTATCTTTATGCTCGAGCATCTAACGGGCAATCCACCCGTAAGCTCTTTTTACTAGTTTTGTTCGAGCTTCAGACGGGCAATCCACCCCGTAAGCTCTTTATCTTTCAGTTCGAGCTTCTGACGGGAAGTCCAACCCGTAAGCTCTTTTATCTTTCTATTCGAGCATCTAACGGGCAATCCACCCCGTAAGCTCTTTTTACTAGTTTTGTTCGAGCTTCAGACGGGCAATCCACCCCGTAAGCTCTTTATCTTTCTACTCAAGCTTCGGACGGGCAATCCACCCCGTAAGCTCATTTTATCTCTTTTCGAGCTTCAGACGGGAAATCCACCCCGTGAGCTCATTTATCTTTCTGTTCGAGTCTGACGGGCAATCCAACCCATAAGCTCTTTTATCTTTATGCTCGAGCTTCTGACGGGCAATCCACCCCGTGAGCTCTTTTATCTTTCAGTTCGAGCTTCAGACGGGCGATCCAACCCGTAAGCTCTTTTATCTTTATGCTCGAGTTTCTGATGAGCGATCCACCCCGTAAGCTCTTTTATCTTTCTGTTTAAGCTCGGCAGACGATCCACCCGGCAAGCTTTTATGTGTAAACTCAATGGGCAATCCAATCCACTGGTCCTTTACAGGAAATCATTTTGTAGTCACAGGTCTTTTCTGTTTGTCAATGTACCCCGAACAAAATTGGAGTTCATGTCTTTACTCGTTTCTTATAACGATAATAGGTTAACTACGGTTACATCTACTATCGAATAAGAAACAAGTAAAGAGGGGGCAGCTGTGAACACCTAATTTTGTCCGGGTATTTTCTCTTTTTAATAGAAAAATTATAAAAATCTGCAAAAATATTAAAAATGATCTTTGTGCATGTTCTTAGTCCCATTTCTTATTGGTTGCAAGTGTCTTTAAGCCCATGATCCAAGTCATCCAACACAAAAAATAATAATAAATAAATAAAGGAATCAGAAGTTTGACTCTTTTTTTAAAAAAATAATTAAAAGTGACAAAAGAACAAAACAAAGAATGCAGAACGTTGTAGGCATAGCAGAACGTTGCATACATCCATGAAGAAAAAGCCAAAGCTCTTGAAGCATTTCAGAATAAGAAGGGACCTAACATAAAGGAAGAAAGATGCATAGAGTTGAAAGGCAACACAGTTGAAGCAAAAACCAAAATGGAAAATAGACAAGGACATTGGTATGCAACTTTGAAGCTAGCTTGGGACTTGTCTTTTGTTGTTACGGAGAAGAGTTTGTTTAAAAGGAGGCGACAGCAACGAAAAATGGGGAGGGCAGACCAAACCATCTTCATCTTCACATCACCTTTTTCCCTCTCCCATTCACTTCATCCCCTCAAACACATCCCCCTCAACCATCAGAGAATAAAAGAGTAACAAAAACCCATTTCCATCAAAACAGGTCTGTCACAACCAGAAGCCCTTCCTCCATCTTCAACCATCATGGCAGCCACCACAATATCATCATCAACCCCAATTTCTAATAACATCAATTTCCTCTAAATCATCTACCACATTTCAATCAAAACTGAATATCTTAACACCTGAAACAGATCAAAACCTTGGCCTGAGCTCCTCCGCTGTGCCCCGCCACGAGTTCCAACACGCCACCTGCATCCTCAGCCACCCTGGACCTCCACTGCCCGGCGCCGCTTCATCTAGAACAGATCCACAGTTGCAAGGCCGTCATCAAGTCATCTCCATACCAGATCTTGTCGTCGCCGGTCTTCTCTGCCATCGCCGTCACGTAAGCATCCGCACCACAAACCGCCACTCAGACCTCCTTCAGAGACACCGCGCGAGCTTGAGTTGCTCCGCCGCTGGCGTATGAACACAGATCCGGACCTGGCGTCACCTTCTCCGCCTCGAGCTCCTCCCACGCTCGCCGTCGCCGCCGCCCATGCTTATTCCTCTGTCTGCGCGTGCTGAGTTAGGAACGAAGGTCTTTTTGCTGCTTTCTCCTTCAGTTTGCAATGTTTTGATATGTGTTTTAAATGCTCTTTTTAATAGCCTTTTTTACCATTTATTCTTTTGTTTTTTTTTATTTCACTCCTTTTTGCTTGTTTATGCAGATTCAAGATTTAATTAGTTAGGGGTCCATGGGTTAGTTATTGGCCCAATTAAATGAGTTTCATCTAACTAAATGGATTTTTCTGCTTGTGGTCTTGTAATGCCTTTTTTCATACATTTATTTATTTTTATAAACAAATAACTAGAATAGAATAATTATCGAATTATTTTGGGATTGTTTTGTGATGGGTTTCACACTCAATTCCTTAGATACGAGATAGCTCTGTGGACATATTTGCCATGCTCTACCTCGTTTAGGAGTTTTCGACATAAAAAATAATAAATAAGTAAAAAACGAAAAATACATAACAACTTTTTTAAAAAATAAAAATAAAAACAAAAAAAAACATTTTTTCCATAGAATTAAAATCAACCGACCAATCAAATTTTTTCCAAAAGAACTACGTGGCTTTGAGTTTCCCATCGCACCCGGGAATACGTAGGAGCAAGATAAATCATCTTGTCGGGCCAAAACTAAATTTTCCTTTTTTTGTGTCTCTTTTTATGTTAAAATAATTAATCAAAATGATTAAACTTTTCTCTTTCCAGGGATGCTCTATGGACACGGTGCCATGTTTAATCCCTTAGATTTGAGGTTGCTCTGTGGACTCATGTGCCATGTTCAACCTCATTTAGTTTTTATAAACCATTAAGTTTTAAAAATAAATAAATAAAAATTAATAAAAAATTAAAATATTAAAAGTTAAAAATAATTCTTTCTTGTAAATAATTTTTGGGGTAAAATAATATTTAAAAGGCTGTTAAAATGTTTTTTGCACAATTAACTTGAGGTACCGTTTTTAAACGGGCGATGTGGGGTGCTAACACCTTCCCTACTCGTAACCGACTCCCGGACTCATCTGATCTCTATCTTTCTTTTTGACCCGTGTACCTTTAAATAATTGGGTTTTCTAAGATTTTCCCAATAAAAATTTTAGTGGCGACTCCTCTGTTTTTTTTTTCTCTTTTTCGCGGCTCCCGGACGGGACGGTCGCGACAAATATGACTTTGGTTTTTCCAAAATCATTTTCTAAGTTTCAGATAAAAATATAAACGTTTATTTATATTTATACCGATCTTAGAAAGTAGAAAAAACGGGGTGTTACAAGTGGGGGTGGGATAGCTCAATTGGTTTGAGCTAAGAGTTTAAGGTGTTGAAGGAGTTGGAGGTCTATGGTTCAAAATCTGGTAAAGGATAAAAAATTAGAGTTTAATTGGTATACACAGTCAGTGTAAAGAGTTTTTACACTGTCAACCAATAATAAATTGCCATATCATTAAAAATCTTTGATTCTTATCCAAATCACTTTAAAATTCATTCACACCTTGATTTGTGTGGTTAATAGTATAAAAAACTTTACACTCACGATGCACAATAATTAAACTCAAAAAATTAACAGCCAACCTACTAACATTTCTGTATAAAAGAAAAAAATAATAATACAAACAATAAGCTGTCCCAGTGTTGTTTAAGGAAGGTGAAACAAAATTGTTGAGCTTCCAAGTTATAATGAAACAATTTTACATTTTGCCCATTTTTATTCATCTCATTATCACGTTTTCTCGCTTTCTTTATAACTTAAAAAAAAACAATTATAATAACTAAAAAAAAGGATAATTTCTTTAATTTTATTTTGATAATCATTCAAAGCTTCGTACATACCTTGGCATATACCTCATGAGTCATGCCCCGGACCATCCTTGGTTTTTTAGTCTTAATTCTACTTTTGAACCTCATGAGTCATGCCCCGGACCATCCTTGGTTTTTTAGTCTTAATTCTACTTTTGATCCCCTAGGTTTTACAATTGCACGATTTTAGCCCCCCAAATTTCAATTGCGCAAATTGAATCCCTCGAGTTTCTAAAAATTTACAATTAGGTCATTCCGTCCATTTTTTAATGATTTGACCGTATGTGGGTCCTACTCACCTGTTTAAGTGGTCAATTTTTATTAAATTATTAATTTATTGAATTAAAAAATAAATTAAAAAGAATTATGTAATCTTTTGGCCCATCTTCCCCCACCGCCACTGTTAAACCCTAAAACACTACACTATCCTCCTCCTCCACCGTCACCACCACCACCACCGCTACACCTACATCGCCGTCGTCTTCCCTCCTACCTTCCTCAATTCCTTCCCTCACCCAAGTCGAATCCTACCCATCTGCTCCCACCATCACGACCTCGTTTCAGATCTTTGATAAGAGGCTGTGTCAGGAAAAAAAAGGATCTTTTGAAGAGACAACCAAAATCAATTTTGGGTTGGAAATATCCCTGTGATTATTTAGGTGTGGTAGGAAAATGGAGAGAATGATGGAGCAAGGTCGGAAAAGGTGGAAGATGTGGGAGCAGCGACGCTGAGTTTGTGACGCGACGGCGGCGGCAACAATATGAGTTCGTGATGCGGCGACTTGGCACAGAACAGCGGCGGGTTCGAGACCGGATCTAGCTTTGCAGATCTGAGCGGCGGATTCCAACAATACGTAATGGGTTCCATCGAGAATAGGCGGGTTCCGTGATGGCCGATAGGTTCGATACCGGATCTGGGCGCTGCAGATCTGTTCTAAACTTGTGAAATGGGTGCATGTTTGCTTCTGTATGAAGAGCTTAACACAGATCTAACAATGGTGAAGCTCATGGGTGGTTTGATGTGTTTGCCATGGGTTATTTTGTGGATGTTGGTGGTGGTGCATGTCTGGGGATGCGTGTGGTGGAGGTTGATAGTGGTGGAGGCGTGGCGGTGATGACGAACTCGCGACAGTCAAAGGGAGTGGCTTGGTGCCACAGTGGTGGTGGCGGCCTATGGTTGCTGAGTGGTATGATTTGGGCGGCCTGTGGAGCAATGGCAGAGATGGAGGAACTTGGATCAAAAAATCTGATCTGTTTTTGTGTCTGTATTTGTTTTTTTATCTTTGATTGAGGTGGAGAAAATTAAATGATAGGGAGGTGTTGGAGGCAGAAGATGAAGATGGTTATGGAGGCAGAAGATGAAGAAGGTGTTGCAGGAAGCCAGGAAGGAAGAAGCTAACATATTTTTTTTTAAAAAAAATTTATCTTTTATTAAATAAATTGATATTTTAATAAAAAGTAGTCAGAAAATTAAGTCAACGCAGTCAAACCGTTAAAAAATGGATGGAAGGACCTAATTGTAAACTTTTAGAAACTTGGGGCACAATTCGCGCAATTGAAATTTTGGAGATCAAAATCACACAATTGTCAAAAGTACAATTAAGTCTTTTTTATATATATAATTAATACATAAAATTCTATGGAAACTGAAGTCACCACATTTGAAAGATAGGACATGCTACACGGTTAAGCTTCCAATTATTCTTTTATCCCCTTCATTGTTTTATTAATTCCATAGTTAACTCAGATTATAGATAGCCTTTGTCCTTGCAACATTGAATTGCTTCAGTAAATATTTCCTCAGGCCCATACTTGAATTTGAATCCAGCATCAATGAGTTTCTTCGAGCTCAAACCCGCCATTCTCTCTTCCTTAACTTCTTTTAGTGAGCTATAGGACATGAAAAAGATTAAACTGTCAGTTGTAAGGTACACTCAAATACTTAATAATGGTGTTACATAGAAGGACAATTGAACTCACTCTCGTGTTGGTATTTGAAATTCTGGGAACTTTGCACGAACAATTTCAGTAATTTCTTCGAAGGATATAGTACCATTTAGTGAGCAAATATATCTCCCTTTCGGATTTGGATGCTCAAAAAGAAAAAGATGTGCTCTAGTCACATCATCCACATGTACTATAGGGAAGTGAAAGAAAACACCATATTCATACACACCTGCAGCGTCAATTTCTTTTTATCAAGAATACCTTACAATGAATGTTAAAAATAGTTATCTAATTCATCATTTAAGCACAAGATATGAAATTAAGATTGTGATCATGAACGCATTAGGTTCGCTTTGCTAATGTTGCATCAGTTGCTGCAATCAATAGCATATCATGTGATGCGGTCCACAAGTTCAATCATTGTTGAGCAAAAATCAATAGGGAGCTAAAATTTGTTGATGTATTAGAATTTAATATCAAATTCTTATGTTAAATAAAACCAGAATAATCACTTATTTAATTAGAAAACCAAAACCAAACTTATTAATCTGAAAGTCTGAAACTGAAAAAATAAGTCAAGAGTTAGAATACCATGTTAAAACAATACTAAACACGGTCTTTTATAGGAGATCATTTTTTACCATGTTGAAACATTGAAAGTTGAAACCCAGAGCATGTTTGGGACAGCTGAAATTTTTAGATTTCAGCTATTTTATGGTATAAAAGTTGTTTTGGTAAATAATTATCATGTTTGGGTCTTTAGTTTATATTGTTAAAAAGCTTTTTTGTGTGAAAAAAAGCTGTTTTACAAACATCTCTTTGCAAGGACGGTTGGATTGTTAAAAAGAGATTATTTTCTAAATTGTGACCCAGACCCATTTCTCTGTTCGCTCACGGAGTCATGGTACCACATATATAAGAAGCATGAAATGATGCCAAAGAGGTGCTACCTTTTCCATTTGCTCATGGTGCCTTTATATTTTATTTTTTTATCAATTACATTAAAAATTGACATTGAAATTTTTAATGTCAAAGATGCCAAAATGAAACGAGTCAAGTATGCTAATCACCTAAATATTATATTTTTATTCTTTATCAATTATATTAAAAAAATAATATTTAATTAACATAAAAAAGTAAACATTTTAACCAGTTTTCCTTAAAAGAAATTAAAAAAGTATCAACTACTATTAATATAAACAAATAACTTCGTATCCTTTTTCGTAATTTACTATATAAAAGTGATTATTTTTGCACCACCAAAACAAAATAGATTATGTTAAAATCGTTTTTCAGCAAACATATCCAAACAAAAACAGATTCTGATTGTAATCGATTATTTGAAAACAGATTATCAGCATAATCTTTTTTTCCTATCTTTCCCAAACACACTCTCAATGTCATGGGGCAACAAGACTCCTCCAAAGTGAGATTTTCTCTGAAAGAGAATATAAGTATGCACAATTAAATTTAGGTGGGTTAAAATTATGATATAATTTAAATTAAATCAAGTGTCAAAACATCATTACTTATTTATTTAGTGATGATCTCACCTTAAAACTTAAAACAGCTTATTATGTACTAAGGACTAATAAGGCATGGAATTCACCATTAAATTATACTTTATTTAAGCTGATTAATAAGAAGGAGTAGAAGTTGGTTGCAGAACATACCAAACAACCAAGTTACTGCAAGCTGAACTGAATCAGGAAGCTTAGGACAAACGAAGGGTCCAATAACAAAAGGAAGAAGCACAGCCACAACATCCAACCCATGTTGTTCTCCAAATTCAAGAACTGCCTTCTCTGCCAATGTCTGAGAGATTGAAATATACCAACCAAATGGCTTCATCTTCTTAAGAAAATCTACATCACTGTGGTAACTCTCATCTACTAGTTCAACTTCTTTTCCACTATATATAACAGAAGCAGAACTCGCAGTGTAAATAACTCGCTTCACAGTTTTTGAATTTAAGCAGACTTTTAAAATGCCTAAGGCTCCATCAATGGTTTTTTTGGTCACTACTTCCACAGGTTCTTGCAAATCAATTGGACTAGCAGTATTAAAGACCCCAATGCACCCTTCAATTGCTGGACCAAAACTTTCTGGATTGTTGAGATCTGCATTGAAAATTTGTAGCTTTTGGGAAGCACCTGGTAAATTTGTGAGGAAGCTAACATCTTTTGTGCTTTTACCTAATATCCAAATAGCATTGCTGAATTAGCTTATTCATGTTGCAAAATCAATCAATCATAAGTTGTTATAATAGTAAAAATATTTAACTCCAATCGTAATTACCTCGATGTATGGAATAATTTGTAATTGATTGATCACGTAAAAAAAAACTTTATACGTTAGTATATCAAAATTTCCCTTTAAACTATATATCTAGATGGAAGAGTGAATGGCTGAGGCTTTTTTTAAAATATATATATATGTAAATGATTAGAGGTTAGAACTTTGATGCAATATCCGATAGAGGCATATCCGACAAGAAACTCCGTTGCACAATATTTCTTGCTCATGAGAAAGTTTTGATTAGGCTATTTTTCAACAAAACTTTTTGAAGGACTCACTCTTAGGTGGAGTTCTTATGTCCACTCTTCATTAGTGAGTCATCTTTAAATATCACTGTAAATTAAGCTTGTAACATATCTAGGACAAACTTTCACTTCCCATAGATGTACCAAAAAGAATTTTAAATTTAAATGAAATAACAATTTGTCAAATTATTTATGTTCATCAAAGAATAACCATTTGGAGATATTAAAGTGAAGACTATTTTTTTAAAAGTAGTTTAGACCTTTAAGATTCTCCCCAAAATATTATTTAGTGAAATCAATTCTAATAAAATTTTTAGAGAAAAATCTAAGATGAGAGTAGTCTCTCTCAGGCATAGTTATAAACTCAAACAAGAATAAATTTATAGATAGTTAATAAATACAAAAAACTATTAAAAATTATTGAAACATGATTCAATTTTACACTGATTAAAATGCTTGTTACCATCCTAATTTTTTTAAAAAAATGAAATTATAATTGTTAATAAAGAAGGTCAGCTTTATGTTTTTGCTTCTTCATTTTTAAAATTTTTTATTTTACTTCATGACAGCCACTTTACAATACCTCCTCAACATATCCCATATTATTAAATCAGCTTCAAAACTTGTGTCTAAAGACCAAATAAGTTAATAATAAATGTCTTTCACGGTTTTTTTTTTTTTTTTTTTACTTCACATGTCTTCTATTACGAAGGAAGAAGACGTGAAAATAAAAAGGAATAATATATTTAAAAAATATAAGTTAGCAATAATTTGGATCAAATTGAAAATAAAAATTATTTCTGTATTCTCTTTTTATTTATAATTTACAAAAGGAACGAAAATCTTACCTGGACTGGATCTAACGGTAGTATTAACATAATAACCTTCGGATAGGAGTCTCTTGATCATCATAGAAGCAATAAATCCTGTACCTCCGGTGACACATACTCTTCCTTTCCCCTCTTCCATTTGGACCCTCTCACTTTCAATAATATATGCTTTAAATTCTCCGGAGTTTTGATTAACTGAAAAGAATCTGGCTGAGCAAGCTATATATAAATACTGCTCATTTTTTGATTTGGTTTTATTTTATAGTGGAGGAGCTGGGCCAAGTGAGCCACGATATCAAGCCTCCCCCGACACCACATTAGAGGTGCGGATGGGACGAATTTATTTTAAAAGAGAAAATTTAGATACATTTCTATAGGTATATTAAGTATTATTTTTCAATAAAATTAAGACTTGTGTAATAATACATGTTATGTTTTTATTTATGAGTTGTTACATATGTCATAATTCTATTAAAGAAAAAAAATACCTAATATACATATAGAATTATATCTAAATTTTATACTTTATTTTAATAAAAATCATTTATTTTAATCCGAATACCACTTGATTATATATAGTCCAATCATATTAGTTTTTAGTTATGATATTTAAACACAAATTTTATACATCATATGTGACACCATATAGATTTATCCACATCTCTCATTTATTTTTTTATCTTTTTTATATATACGATTTTCTAAAATACACTCAAAAAACAAAAAGAATACTTTATGGTATCCCCAGTTTGTGTAAAAAATTATTTCTCGTTAATTTTTGTTATTTATTATTTACTACACTATCCCCCTACCTTATAGGTGTTTTTCAAATTTGACTTCGACTTGTCTTGGGTATCCTCCATTTACTTTGTTCAAGTCCATGTTCCTTCGTTATTTTTCAAGGGCTACCTTTAATGATGGGAGAGTATGGTATCCTTTCCATTATCATATTTTTTTTTTTATTCTATCCATGATTCTAATTTGTTAATTATTATTTTTATTAAATCTATTTGTCTGTCATATTTTATATAATCACAGTATTTATAGTGATATTTCATATGTTTATTACATATATATGTAGCAATAGATTTTAACTCATTTATTAATTCTATTAATGTATTTTGACTAGATAAATTTAGCATACTTGGTTTGTAAACAAATTTTCCTATATTTTGAGAATCCATAAGTACTTAGCTTTGATATCAATTTCTTGATACCACCTTGAAATCCATCTCTAAATTCATCCTTTTATTCATAACTTTAGTCTGTTCCGATGGTAATCCATATTTTTCTCGTAAATCTTCTATAAATTCCAATATTTCTCTTATTTCTTCATTTATCCAATTAATATTTTCTTGTTCATATTCAATTTCAATCATTAGTTGAATTCGTTTTAAATAGTATTTCTCTTGTTTATATTGATTTTTTAATTTATCAATTATTATTTGTTTATAGTCTTTTGGTAGATTCATAGTTAAAACAAATAAAATTTCATTATTCATTTAATCATCGAGCAAATCATAGTCTTAGTATATATCATCTAATGACAGTCTATCATACTCAAAAGTCAATCCTAATTCTTCCACGTAATTATATTCTATGTCTAATGATATATGTGCTAAATAATAATCTTCTTGTCTATATTGAGCCTTTATTTTCTCAATTATTAATTGTTTACAGTCAATGGGTAAGTTCATTACTAAAACACCTATTATTTCTTTCTTTGTTTGGTCATCAAATTCTGAGTATATTTCTATTTATTCGTTATCATTATCTTCAAAAGGGGGTGCTTCTATTCTAAAATAATTAGATGAACTTGATGTGGAACTTGAAGATCCAATACTTTTTATTTTTTCTATATCTTCCATAATTTGTTTTCTATATTTTTCTCTTTTATTTTCTAATTCAATTAATTCTTTTTCCTTTTTTATGATATATTTTTCCATTAGTTTTCTATTTCTATTTTCTGGATCCCTTTTAAGATAATGATCATAGATGCCCATGAAATATTTTATATCTCTCTTTTTCTGATCTATTTTGTTCTGAAATTCTTCGAGAATTTTTCTTAATTCTTCTCCTCTATTCGTATTCTATTTCTTAAATATTGAGCTAGATCTCTCACTTGGTTTGATAATTTATTTATATTTTCATCTTCATCAGTTTTTTTTGGTTTAGGAAAAGTAATTGGTTTTGGAATTTGTCTAAAACTTAATGATTTTGGATTATTTATAGATATTCCTAGTTCAGTTATTTCATTTCTTTTAGGATAATAAATTTTTCCTATTTCCTCAAAAAGTCTTGGTATATCTATTCTATCATTATTTCCGAAAGTAATACTATGATGAGAATTTGTCAATGCATAATTAACACAATAAGTAATTGAGAATATTTTATCTCTTGGTCTCATTAAATTACTTCTTAAGAATCTATGTTCTAAGGTTAAAGATTGATCTAATCATTGGGTATCTAGAGGAATTCCAATATTTGGGTGGATTTCAAATATTAATTTAACATAAGCTAAATTTCCTTCAATAACTCCTAATATTTTATCCTTTGGATCAGTTATTCTATAACCTTTCAAAACTAATTCTCTAGGTGAATTTATTCCTTCTTGAAATGTAGCCTTAATTAAATCCTGTATGGCTCCTATATGAATATATCCTATTTTTCTCATATGCTATTCCTTTTTTAAATCCCTTCTTTTTAATTCGGTTAATTTCTTTTTATTTAATAACTGTATACAAGTATTTCCTTGTGCTTCTGATATATCAATTGGAGTTTCATTAACTATCTTCCCATAGCATATAATATTTTCTTTCTGATTAAATCTTTTCATTATTCATTCGAGTTTTTTCATATTTGCATCCTTTGCTAAGTTTAAACCCTCTTTTTGTATTTTCTGAAATATTTTTGGATTTATTAAAATAATTCCTTCATAATTCCCATCTTCCTCAATAATTTGTAAATGCTCTATATCAGTATTATCAATATTTTCTCTTTCTATTTCAGACATGA